>ML993879.1:0-129634 GCA_010093945.1 Delitschia confertaspora ATCC 74209
AAAAAAAAAAAAAAAAAAAAAAAAAAAAAAAAAAAAAAAAAGAAAAAAAAAAAGAAAAAAGAAAAGAAAAGAAAAAAGAAGAGAAAAGAAAGAACTAAGTCCAAAATCAAAGGTTGATCGTAGCTGCCAAATCTCATGTCATCCGTTGTTTTCTCGCAACATTTAGAAAAATAGATAGCTCAGCCTCATCGAAGTAGGGCGTGATAAAAATAGCCATCAGGTCGGCGGGGCCAAGCTTGGCTAATGCCCCGCCTCTCACCCTAGTCCATCGCGGAGAAGGAATTTTGATTTTGGTGTTGCATGACTTCAAGGCTGTGCTGTATTGTTTGTCGTGATGAATCTGTTGTTCTTGGGCGCATAGGAGATGGAAAAAAGGATCCCGGATGTCGTCGCTGCTGAAAATACTCTTTCTTTCTTTAGATTGGACTTGTGGCGATTTGGGCAAAGAGGCATATGGGCAGCGTCATCCACAATGGCGGGAAGTTCGATGACAAGCAACTTAGCAATAGATGCTTGTGATTGAACGGAGTTAATTCGGTGATTGTTTATTGTAGAGTATGAACGGTGGAAGCTGTCACTGTTGTCTTGAATCTCTACCAGGTCCCTATGAACTTTAACTCTTCAACTGCAACTTCGTAAGTATATACGGAGTTCAGTCTCGGAATCCAACAAAAATTAGTGAGAAAAATGGATCCGCACCCCACTGCGATCAAGCTCTGCGGTTCGGGTTTTCCAAAGGCAAAGTGAATGTAAAATCACGAATAATTATGAGTCTTTGATGATCCGCCCCTGGTGGTCTCCAACCATGATATGGGGGGTCTTAGTATTGTGGGGCAAATCTTACTGGAGTTCTCTATCATTTCGGCGATAGGAAGCCGCTCAATCCATGAGGGGCGGAACGGCAGGATTTTGAGTGTGAATGCCTAAATCACATGTGCCCTACAATATCCTAGGGTAGGCTCCGATTCCAAGAAGATCTTCAATTCGGGCAAAGATAACAGCGAGTCGGCAGAGAGAGAGAGTAATGAACCCCATTTCAAGTCAAGACAGGGGTTGAGGCGGCTCTGGTAAGGTGAAGGGGTAAGGCAACGGTTGAGATGGATCGGTAACACAATACCATGTCGAGATGCTGGGAGTAATGAATGGGCGAACTCGAATCCATCAGGTGCTGCTCGCTTCAGAGTCTGGAGGGTCTGCGATATCTATGCTCGGGTATCATCTGTAAATCCATCTCTTTGGCGTATGTCGGTCTACTCGGTATCTCGCATGCTTCGACGTTGGAGTGAGTTCAATGCGGTGTTCATGTCCGTTTCAGCAACAGTGATGCAGCACCGGATTGGATATGTCTCAGTTAACCATGGTGTTGGTGTTGGTGTTGCAAAATGCTTGGCAGGGCTCCCTGGCCCATTAAGTGTTATGGTGGGTTATAAGTAGTGAATGGATTCGACGCGGGTTGTGCCCAGTCGGATACTACGATGCAGATAACGTGTTTGTGTCCTCGCCCGCACACTCGCAGCGGGCTTCATGCGATGCATGCTACTCTTCGCTACACACACTCGGGACTGTCTGAATCAAGGAGACCCATGAGCGACGATGGCGACGATGGCGACGATGGCGACGATGGCGACGATGAAGCTTTCACGCTGCAGCGTATTGCATTGCAAAGAAGAGCCTGGGGGGTTCCAGATGTTGTAAATTGATTGAATGATGCTTGTTGTATGTGCGCGTCAGAGGTTGTCTTACTCGCGATTAACTTCTACCCAGCGGAAAGGGAAATCTTCACAAGGCTTGATCCCCGAAATATATGAAGTTGCTCAGGGAGGATAGATGTTGCGAGAGAAGCGTTTATTGGAGTTTTTACTGTGTCGGTATGAACAGGCTTCGAGAAGCGTGCCACGCAAGGACTGGTGCAGGCTGACTCCCGAAACCACTGCCTCAGGCACAACATAAGGCAGAGGAACCATGGTGCAAATGCACGGGAAGGTTCTAGGGTATAGTTCCGCGGCGTCGAGTTTGTTGAACAAGTTTGCGTTTTAGTCACCAGTTCGAAGTGAGTTGGAAACACGAGATTTGATGGTGAGGGTGCTATAACGAGATATGAAAATCACACTTTAAAACTTCATGTGCAGCTGCACGACCTTGTTCAATCATAATTCAGACTGGTATCCAAGTTTCGTAGTTATCCAGTTTTGAACTGGGCCTATTGATTTGTTTTGCCAAGCGCTTTGATTATTTCACGGCTGGCTCCCAGCGGAGCAGCTTACATTTTCTCACCCACATCAGCTTTACATCCCTAGTTTCTGCGTTCATCGCCACCACCATCTTGGTGACGGGACCAAAGGATCGATATGAACGTGAAGGCTAACCTTGCCAGCGGGCTACCGACCGTTTGGGCGGCCGTGGATGTGACGAACCACTTCTGTTGACGATGGCCCAACACGTGCTAAAAAGAAAGAGAAGGGATGATGACTCTTTTAATCAATCTGAGAGGACACCTGTTGGATAGTATAATTCACCTCCATTGTGGTGTTCCTCTTGTGGATGAACCTGCAAATGTTCGGACAGAGCAAATCCTGAATCATAATTGCGCCTTGGACAACAGAAGCTCGAGCCACCCAAACCGGTGTAGGTAAGAATTTCCACTACGGATCAAAGGACAATGCCGGCACCAGGCTGCAGGAGGAGATACTGCGTGGTCGAGTTCATCAAAACTCACTTCTCGCATCCGAGGTCCTTCATTTTTCTCTGCTCCCATTTGCTCAGATGTCTTTGATGCTGAGGATCGACAGTGTGTCTATGGTCAGACGCGCATCCGTACTGAGTGCTTTCCTGACGTCCTCCTTCGGGCAGAAAGGCTGAAGTGGTACAAAAATCAAGGTGCCAACAATGGGGACTATGATGGACGAGAGGGGGGCAGTTGTCAGTCCGTGTGGAGATTCGCCATCTGGATGTGGTGGTTGGCGGCACACACAGGGATGCGTGAAGGGTTCCCCCATTAATAACCGTGATCTTATGGTCCCCGGGGGTACTGCAAGCCGAGCTTACGCCTTTCATTGATCTTGGCAGACCAACCACAGCAGCCCATGGACCTCTGAACGTGTTGGTATCAGATTTCTTGAAATGGAGAGCACCACGGCGGGAAGAGAGAGAGAGAGAGAGAGAGAAGAGAGAGAGAGAGAGAGAGAGAAGAGAGAGAGAGAGAGAGAGAGAGAGAGAGAGAAGAGAGAGAGAAAGAAAGAGAAAGAGGTCGTCGCATCAGAAAACCGATGAAAGACAGGCCATGTGTCCACGATATCCGTCACACTCCAAACTCCACATCTGCCGCAAGAAGACCCCGAGAAACACAGAAATTCCTTTGTGCGCCAGTAAACAGCAGATCGGCGAGCCAGCACTCGGGCTCTATCTGCCGTTTAGTCGGCGTCAGGATGCAGTTCGGCAGGCCAGGGGGTTGCGGTAACGAGCACGCTCACGTCGAACTCAACCCCAGACATCGAAAACAACAACAGCACTATCTCTCATTCCCCGGAACGCATGCAGTCATTCTTCTTTTTTGGCCCGCTACTCCTCCATTCATCTCTATTATGACGAATATGGTATCGAGTCTAGCTGCACAGGCTGCTGTGTGGTGTTGTGTTCCTGGCGGTAAGCAGAAGGCTGAGCGACGCCCCTTGCTGTATGGTGGGCTTTCTTTACTTTATCGAGACTCGACACTTAAAATAGCCTCCTGAGCCTCCTAGTGCTTCCCCCTTAGCCACGCCCCCTCTTAGTACCAAACCTGCCCGCTAGTCTGCTGTGACCTGTGGTCTGAGGCGGGAACGGTCCGCAGTCTGGCGCGGCGAACTACCATGTAGACTTTGGGTTTTTGGGGGGGATGACCAAGCATCAGAGCCGTCCTTTTTCTTTTTACCCCAGTCTCCCAAGCGTCTCCCAAATTTGGCGCTCGGTGCGTCTCACGCTTTCTGCGGCTCCTGGAACGGTTCGGTTGCAAAGCTTCAAGCCTTTTTAAGCCCTGCCTTGACGGCTGAGCTCAAGCTTTTTGCTCCTCCGTCGCTCTCCAGTCATGGGAGGCTGGCTTCTGCACTGCCATTGGTTTTTCCCTTGCCACGGTGTAGGATAGAGAGACTCGGACCTTGCAGCTTCTGCATCTCACATCTGCCCTCGTCCCCTTGAGACTCTTTTTCTCTTCCATTCCGCTCTATTCTGGTATCAACCCTTCTGTTCTTGGCCCAGACACAGCCTGCTGATATTTCAGTCTCTTTCCACAACTGGCACGCTGGCGCAGCACCGCTCTTCAACTGCTTCTACATCGATCCCGATTTGGGACCTCATCTGCATCCAGTGTGGTTGGACAACTATATGCCTCGGATCTGCCCTGGGCACTTGGTTTCTCTTTATTCAGACGCCTCATCCGCCGTTTGCTTCATCTCCAATCCGCCTTTCACCCCGCTGTGAAATGAACTCCAACCTATCTCCAACCTGTTGTACTACCGGATCAGGAGCCTTGGCCGCTACTACCGTTTGAACCCCAATCCGACGCAGCTTACATTGGATCACTGGAGCCGGGTTCCATCCTCCTCGGGCCGTTCCAGCTCCAATTTGGAGATATATACCTTACATCCCCTTCCTCATCGTAATGTCGAACTCTACCCCGTCAGGCGGCCGCCCACTGGCCACCAACTCAGGAAGCTCCGAAAGCACCACTCAATTATCACCCCTACACAAAAGGAAACCTCGAAGTTCTCGTTTGTCGAACGAACGCACTGGAGGAGTCAAACCCACTTCATCACGACGTCGCCCAGGGACCAGGATAGAGGCAACGTTCCGCCCCCACACCGGCTCTTCCCGTGGCGAAAGTCCCACCATGCAACGGTCGACCAGCCCCGCGCAGATTTTACCTGGAGCCACACCCATAAACTATACGAAGACTGGACGGATTAGCAAAGCTAAAAAAGGCCTGAAGGTTCACACTTGCGAGTGCGGAAGGGTAAGTTTATACCCCTTGCTGGCCCTATCACCCCCTCAGCTCCACCATCCTTTCATGGCTTGTCGGAAATCGTGATGGGTGCGTCTCTGTAACTGCACCATCTGCGTAAACTTCAGCTCATCGATTATTCGCTTTCACCCTTCCTTGATCAGTATTGGGACTGTACATACAACACTATAGCTAACTGATGCGTTAGTCGTACACGCGGGCAGAGCATCTACGGTATTTGAACCTGCTTATATTGTTGGCCGGGCTGTTTCTGACAATTTGTGACAGACGCCATCAGAAAAACCATAACGAAGATGCCCCTCTCATCTGCGAATTTCCAGACTGCAGAAGACCTTTCTATAGACGTGATCTCCTACAGCGACATCAAGAACGACAGTAAGCGTTCGTTGGGCGCCCCGAATGTGAAAATGCTGACAGGTCCAGCAATGATCCGGGGAAGGGCTCGCCGCAAACTCCATTGGATAATAACGCTGGGGCTGGTGCCGATTCTGCACACTTCCCAGTAGATTCCGTCAGTCCCACTGGGGCACCCAGTATTGTGCCTTTAGTTCAACGTCGTTCCCGATATCAACAAAATTCCATGTCACCAGCATCTAACACAACCTCAGACCCAAGGTATACTCCAAATACTTTTCGTACTCCTCCGATTCCTTTTTCAAAGTCTCGTCATTTCTTTCGCTCTGTTCCTAGTTTTAAGTGAGTTTTACTTGTACAAATACACCTTCCTTTTTTTTTTTTTTTTTTTTTTTTCCTTCTTATCTCTTGCTTCCCGGCTTCATGTAAATGGGGACGCTGACACAAAGTAGCGTCACCAAACCATCCTTTCCGAACGCGAGCCAACACGCCGCAAATGTGTCAATCTCCGTGGGTGACGACGGCTTGTCCACTGGAGTATGGGGCAATACCTTCGGCAACTCTCCAAGCTACTCTTCCTCAAGTGGTTATGCATCTCCTGTTCTAGGCGACTACGCAAGCATATTTGCACATCATTCTTACGGAACCGCCCCCGTGCGTACACGCACTTCTTCGAACGCCTCATTGGAACCATGGGGATACCCTTCCCACTCACCCACATCCACAAACTCAACTTTGGCATACGCCTGGCCCGCCAGTGACAAAAGCCCAGTCCCACCGACCCTTTCCTTTTTGGATATGACCACCTCATGCTATCCGATGCCCGGCGAAGGGATGGTTGCCAATATGGATGCCACGAATGGATTTATAACGCTCCCGGGCGTTAGATCATTGGCACAAAGGGATGAAATGGAGCAGGCAGCATTGTTTCCTGAAGAGGGTTTTGGGGTGACACATACCTATCCGTGGGATCAATATCTGGACAACTACTGGAGGTTTTTCCACCCCACATTTCCCCTCCTCCACCGTCCTACCCTTGTTCCTGGAAACGAATCCCCCATGCTCCGGGCCGCCATGATCGCGGTTGGTGCGCAGTATTCGAGCGACTCCTGCGCAAAGCGAAGGTCCAGAATCCTCCTTAACCAATGTATCAAATTACTTGAGATGGTGAGAATCATCCTACTCGAAACGTTTTCATGCTAATCCGTTGCAGAGAGATATGGAGCCTTCCGTCGAGACTCCACGGCTATGTGACTATCAGGCCGTATTCCTCGTCGAGGTTCTGTGGCAGTTCCGAGCCCTACGAGCAGCCAAGGTGCCTAGCAAACGATTTGAGGAGATGTATATCAAGGTATGCCAGCTGCTGTTAAGGCACATACTTTCACTAATGGCCCACAGTTCGCTCAGGAATATAGTAGGACCAACACATCAGGAATTGTTGACAGCATCATTACCCTCGATCCCTATGACGACGCAGTTTTCCAGGCCTGGAGCACCTGGGTTTCGCTTTCAAGCCAGCAACGTCTTCTTCAGTGCTGCTATATTCTCGAATACCAACAGGCCACTCTTCTTGCGCGGCCCTCTCATGAGTCCTTAATCCAAATCGCAGGTTTCGAGCTCCCCTTCCCTGCACCAATGGCGCTTTGGGATGCCACAACCTCAACTGATTGGGCAATTGGTATGACCCAGTACGGCCATCTTCCATCCTACCTTGGGGAGATAACCTCCTCGCTGAATCCGAACCCACTCGACCACTTCCAGTCTTGTCTTCTCATCGCCTCCCATTACAATCATTTCTGTAATCCCGCATCATATCTGTCCGCTCCTAGCCTGGCCAACATCGACCATCTTGTGGAAGATTCTCCAATAACCAGGCATCATCTCCTCGTGGCAAAACTGCTCCATGTCACCCCTATCCGTGCTTTACTCTCCGTGGCTGGAGAGACTTGGATCTTGTGGGAGAAAGTGACTTCCATGTCCGACTTTTCTGGCTTCGAAAGAATACTTAAGGTTTGGGTGAATGGACTCTGGAGCCCAAACGACGAAGCAAGTGGCCAGAATGCGAAGGAGGCTCTTAGGATCTCTATTCAAATCCTCCAACAGGCGCTGAATCTTGAACACCATAACCTTTGTCTCGAGCTCGGTGCCGACATGGGCATCTACTACGCCGTGCTCGTCATATGGATCACTACCGTTGCAGCAAATACCCGCATCAACCGTCCTCATCCTCACACGCAACAAACCTTCAGGCGCCATTCGCCGCATCCTTCCGGACAATTCACCTCGAACGGTACCACCCATAATATCAGCTCGCCAACTTCGCACTCCCCAAACCCGCTTCATCCTGCTAATGTTGGCCTCGCTGCCGCGACCCCACCTATCAGCATGCTCCACACAGATATGACCACCCTCTCGACCACGTTCCTCGACTGCGCTGCGATCGAATTAGAGTTGCTAAACATGGCGCCGCAATGGCCACGAGATGTCGCCCAGTGGCAACAAGGCTGTTCTGCACTCCTTCGATGGGTGAAGATGAAGCTGAGGAATGGCTCAATTGCTGAGGGACGAGATAGTGTTGTTTGTGCGGGACCGACTAGTGCTGCTGGTACTGGACGTGGTGGGGACAATCTCGGAGAATTGCTCGATGGCGTTGTTGGCAGCTTGGAGAAGCTGTTGGGAAGGGGATGGGAGGGGTGGGCGGTATAGACACCTTAACTTCCTTCCAGCTGGACCCCTTTATGCGGTTGACTCTTACGAATATTCTCTTTATGACGGCAGAGCAACAGTTTAGACAATGCGTTTCCGGAATTAACGACTACCACTTTTCTTTCTTTATTCAATTTTTAGTATTTCTACTGCACGGCCATCTTACATACCTCTTATTTTCCTCTTCTCTTTCTATATTCCTGTTCTTTTACTAGCTCATCTCTTCTACAAACTTGATTTGGTAGCGGCATAGCGAGAGACATCAAGGTCACGTATTCACCAAGCGGCATAGCGTATATACATGAGGGCATAACTTATATAGGGATTTATAGAGGCGCGGACGGCATTGGCTAGGACTAGGATAAAGGAAGAAGTTTCTATGAACCTTTGGGCTCCTTTATGGTTTTGGAATTTCTTGTCGTATTCCTCATTTCTCTTTCTCTACTTTACATTCCATTTCGGGTGTGTACATTTATTCTTAGTTCCTAGTCTCTTTATTCTTAGTCTCTAGTCTCTATTTCTTCCCATATCTTTTCATTGATCTGTTGTAAACTCTCTGTACGATTATAGCAAGATGAAAGTGAATTGGAAAGGACAAACTTGCCTTACACTTATTTTTACCAAGACACTCGATCGCGTGTGGCATCCTCCTTTATTGCGGAGTCCCCAGACTACGCGTCCGCTTTCCGGGCCGTCTTAGGCCTCCCTTAAACCCCTCACCTTCCGCTTCTCACTCGTTCTTTTCTTCCAGTCATCGAATATCTCCCGATCTCGTCGAAACGCATCAATAAATGTTAAATCCCTGAACATCTCCGCTATATCCCACCGCACTTCCTCCACTGCGTCCCTCGTCAAGACCAACTCATCCAGATGCTCATACAAAATACACCCATACTCCGCAGTATGATAGCTCATCCGCAACAACATTTCCAGATTGCTCTTGATGAAACTGGTCAAATATGCCGGATCTAGGATATGTAGGTCCTGCGGAGAGGCCCCCTTTTCAGCACTTTCTTCCCGCTTGCGCTTCCGAATCGGCGGGCCGAATGCCTCGGGTGCCACATTGGGAGGAGTCTCAACATTGACGCGCAGGCTCTCTATCACCACGTTCCGGTCTTTCATCCCATCGGAGCCTTCGCCCGTGGGGCCAACCATGAAGAATCGTTCAAGAATGCTGTATAGCTGCCACGACATCGTCGGCCCGCCCCCACACCCGGCAGCGAAGTTAGAGAGTCGGTATCGAGGCATCTTCTTCTGCAGACCGTTGGTTTCAGTGAACATGCCTGCAATGCGGAAGTTCACGCGCACAGTGGATACGGAAGTCGTGAGTGCAGGCACCCGGATCCAGGTAGGGAGGAGGAGCTTCTCATCTACTAGCACTATGTCGAGGTCGTAGGAATGAGCGCGGGCTTGGAGTCTTTTTAACGTGGCGGTGGTTCCGGCGTGGAGTTGGCGTGAGAGGAGGAGGAGGGGGGTGCTGGTGGTTGTGAAGGGGGTGGGAAGATAGAGGGCTTCGTCGCGGGTGAGCCAGGAGTTTAATTGGGGGTGTTGGTAGGATTGACGACCGTTGGGGAGTTGGTCGGGATCCGTGAGGGGAGGGGGGCTGTTGAGGGGGGAGAGGATGACATGTTCGCAGATTTGGTCGCGGATTTCGGGGGGGAGGGCTGTGAAGGATGGCATGGCGAGTAGTGACTGTGTTCCCGACTTCCAGATCTCAGAGAGTGGATATCTGTTGTTAATGGAGTTGCTGTTGAACGTCTTGATGCTTGAGGCTGGGAATAGCGCGATGTTTAAATAATCGACATCGGCCCGGCGGTCGACTATATTTAGGTAACAGCAGAAGCAGCTAAATCGACTAAATTTTATATACGATTCGGTGAAGTTGATAGGTTGGAGTTGAGCTTTAAATGGGACTAAATGCCGATCCAACCTTCGGAGGATTCTATCCCTCGCTCTTCTCGACTGCACCACACAAATGTACTGTGTAAAGCGTATTCTGGAGAGTGATTGGATTGGAAAGATTAAAGACGCAGAAGAGGAGCAGATTTGAAATTATGATTCATGTGAGATGGTATTAGAAAAGATGAGATTTGAGATGGGATGAGATGAAATTTGAGGCTGTTCTGCCTTTGTAAGGTTGGATTGGAGATTACCACGGAGAGGAACTATGACGAATAAAGATGTACCGTAGCGCAGTGACTCAGCGGGCACAGCCACAAAATTAGGGACATTTTCTGGTGGACCGATCTCAAATCGAGGGGGTCGACTTCTTTCTGCTTTCCTCCACTGAGATGAGCATTTTTCCTACACATCTGTTGAACCAAGCCGAATTCAGGAGGCCCGGAGTGAAGGAGGGCCAGATATGCTACTGTTGTTACCGATGCTCGTTCCTTGGAGTTTCGATCAGCCATTTCTGTCCATTGGAAGCTTCGGCATGATATATATCATGATGTACGTATCTACATATGAGTCCCGGATATGCTCAATTTGTTCGTTTTTTCATAAGGTCTAATGAACTTTTGATAGGAATGGAAAACCGCATTGAAAGACAGGATTTGAAATGATTTGCAGGATCACCACATAAGTAACGGTGTGAGTAAACTTAGGTCTTCTTGATCCGGATTCTCAAAAGAGAGGTGGGTTTTAGAGTCAAATCACATCATTCCCAAGAAAAAAAGATATGGCACTTTGGTTTCACAAATGCATGGTACATGAATTAAAAGAACCGTTTCTTCTTGCTACTATATTATAAATGTTCGATTCACAGTCCCCATCTCAGCTCTGAAAATTCGGGATCTATAGCCGCCGCAGAAGTCTCTACGAATTTTCTTAACTCCTGTTACAACGATAGCTGCTGATTTGGTCCTCAAAGCCTTGCTGACTCAAATCACTGTAGCCTGGATGTCCAATCTGGAAAGAGCCGCCACTTGGATCGCAATTGGGGTCCCTTCAGTCATACATCAGTTCCGATCCTCTTAAAAGAAAAAGGAGTAAACAGTGATGGTCAAGTTGCATACACGTAAAAGGTGCAGAAGCTGCCCCAATCCGGGCCAGCCGCGCTAACCTGATCATTCAGATCCCACTCGAGCGGAATACAGTCTCCGCTGGAAGTGATTATGTGCTGGCAGTATCCAGAGTAGCCGCGGTCGTTACAGAGGTAGACGCCGACTTCGTCCTCGCGCTTTTGGATATCGGACACTGGGGCGGCAAGGACGATGCCGGAGCTGAGGGCGAGGAAGAGGGCTGTGAGCTTCATGGTTGAAGAGGAGCAAGGGGGAGTTCTGAAAGATGTGCGAGTTTGGTGGTCGATCTGACGATGGAGTAGGTCTTCCGGAGCGAAGGCCGCGCCGAGGGCTTTATATCTATTGTCGTGGTTCTCACCTAACTGGTCTGCTAACGCACGATCTTCCAGGTAGTAGCAGGAGAGCGGTGAGTGTTCTTGCCATTTGAATTGAGTAGCACCTACTAATTATCACAGGTGTCGATGTTATACCATCACAGGAATACACATCCGAAGCCAGAAAGAAGTATTTCACAGGCTAACATGCACTATCGCCGGCCTACTGCTATAGCCAAACAGATTGTTGTACCCGAAATGTCCTTTTTGAACTCCGTGTATGCATCGCCAACACATGAAAACCGCGTTTCGATAACTCCAACAGCATATCAGCCTATGAATGAACCGAAGTCCTGTACTAAGTACAAGATCGTTTTTGTACCACCATATCACGCCACTAATTGATCCAGTGACCATGTTTTAAGGCTATATATTACACTTACAACTCTTTTAGCTTCGCTGAGGGTAGAAAGGTACTACGAGAACCGCAAATTCGAGGACGAGGATGCGCTGTACGCCGCTAGAATTTTCTTCTCACTCACGTGTGCTTTTTCTAGGATCTCACCCACGTCGACCAATTCCATACGAAACCTAAGTCTACGTACTTGCAATTAATTCAAGCCTCGCGACAGGTCCGATGGGAGGCGCTGTAAGAGGGCCAGTAGCGGAACTTCTGATCGATTTCGTACGTGGCTTGCGGCTAACTGCCATGTCCAATTTAACAGAAAGAAAACAAGCGTCTTCTCGAGGGTTGGTATATCGAGCATGCCTTTTGCAACATGCCAGATCAACTCGAACCGAGCCACCAAGAAGTGAAGTAACTCGTGAGTGTTCTTCCCATTAAGCGTCGCCCACACGCTCATAGAATGACTTGATGAGAGGAGAACAATTTGTTTTAACGAGAATTTGGATGTGGATTGAGGTTAGGTGGAAGGCCATCGGGTTGACCTCACTGTTATGTGCAGCGTGCCTACGCTTGAATCCCTCATACTTCTGACCACAAGCATCACTAAATGACGACCGAAAACTGCTTTTTCAGTTATAGAATATCACGGAAGGCACTTAGGTAGCCTACAGTCGATATATTCTTACAACTCTTATATTAATAGCTATATGATCCAGCGCTATGGTTGAAAAGTAAGTAGATACAACAGACAGGTCCATTATAAGGCTGTTATCTACCAAAGCTTTCCGTAATTTATTATTTAGATTTAGTTATTGCCATTCTGAGTTACAAAAGATCAGATGATAGGATAGATATAAGGAAATATTCTACACCGTAGTATCTTATAATTAATCTATAGATTTAGGGTAAGGAAAAGGCAAAGATTTCGGACCCTAGAGGGAGATTCCTCTAGAGCCGAATTTACTTTGCCCTAAGCATTGATATTACGTGTTTATAAACCTGATTGAAAACTGGGTAGCACGTTAAATTGAATTATTATTATTATTATTATTATTATTAATTAACCTATCAATTCCTATTAATGCGCTTTATTACTACATCGCGTTAATGACGGGCCTATTGTATACCTCTTATATCCGGCCTTACGAAGAGCGCGGACGAGCATCTACCTTTAGTACTGAAGGGTTACCGAGTGGAGAATATTCAGTTATCCTTTTCGTATAAGGCGTAGGATAAGTGGATGCTTTGAGGCGTAAAGATAGATACTCGATCCAAGCTTGTTAAGTACTTTAATTCGTTTAGTCTTAATAATACGAAAGACTATAGGTTAGCTAATTGTAATCTCCCTCTATCACACTACCTCTCCAGAGTAGATAAATGGTTTTACTGATCACCTTGATGGCTAACTTATGAAAAGATAAGGATTAAAGAAGAAGAAGAGAAACAAAGAAAGGGCCGGTAGTAAGGCTTAAGCAGGTGTTATGCAAGCATTTAGTGGTTGAGCGAGCAAATGGAGTTGCTACCCCATAGCTGGTCATGATTCATCATGAAATATTTCAGTCTACCTAGGGCAATTCAATTAACCTATGCAATTATGTGGGCTCTTACACTCTCTGATTGAATAACATTCAAATTATTTGGCGCTAGCTAAAATCTACTTTACATATATGATGAATCCCATTTACAGAGTAAAAGTGGTAGAGGCTACGGAGTTTATAAGAGGCTCCATATCTGGACAGAGAGATGAGGCACTCAATATCGTAAATGTATACAGTCCACCAGGGTCATCTGCCCAGCACTGGATTCCTGCCAACCCTCGAATGAGCGAGAGAAATAACAAGACAAAGAACCGAAACTAGATCACTTGCTTACCCAAATGACGGGAATGGGCTCTCAAATCCCCAATGAACCGGGAGCAGCTGCATAGAGTATACTGGAATTGAAAGCGCTCGTAGACCAGGGATTTACGGGACCTGGTACCTTGTATCACAATATTCAAACCAAGATGGGACTGGGCCACAACGCAGGACCACTTCTTGGTTGGGATTAAAATTGACACAAGAATACCATTCGTTCGGAAAAGTTAGGTAATTTTCTCTCAAAAAAGCAGCCTGGAAAACTATTATAGTCCCTCGAAAAGAGACAAGAAAGACTACTCCACTCCCACGAAGCTATCGCTCAATTGAGTCAGAAATATGATTCTTAGAGTAGTCGAGAATATCCTAGCTAATATAACCATTACGGAAGTTGAACTAGAGGTCTTCTTCCATGGAACACGATGGGAGTGAGGAAGAAGCCATCAACATTCTTATAGGAAGTATCCAAACCGCATGTGTTGCGGAGTAGAATATTGATTCCGTAAAAGACTAGGCCGTATGTGAGTATTGGAAAATATCTCCCAGGAGAAACTATTATGGGTTTTAAGATGAAAAGGCTTCTCGGAAGGGATTGTGCAGAACTTACTCTCCTTTTCGTACAGGTAATTTGAAAGCAAATTTTCGAAATAGAACAGGGATTGCTCAGGAATTTACTCTCCGTAGTGCTATTCTTGTCCTTTGTTGCCGAGCTGCGCTTCACTTAATCTTTCGGCTTTGCCCTTTTGCGCCGCAGGACCGAAAGGCGTTCAGGTGCTCACAGACTCACAGACTCACGGATAAGTTAACTTAAGATCGCTGCCCAGACTCTAACAGGTTATAATTTAAGGAGGACAAGCTCTGAAGATAGTTCAAACTTCCTAGTGGGTAGGTTCCTGCATGTTTTTGTTCTGAATACTGAGATTGACATGCAGTCGCTGCTTACACAAATTCTATTCAGGCACGTGATATGTCTCCTTCACTTCGGTCGCTTCTTCTCGGCGCTAATATAACATGGCGTCAAATAAAACAATCATTTCAAAACAAAAGGCATAAAGGCGTTTTGCGAGGACCTCAGCACCAGGAATTCCCTCTCAAAATCATGTCGAGGTAAATACGATTTGTCTTCCACGCAGCCGCCCAGCAACTAATATCTTTCAGTCGCCTTACCCTTCTGGGATATCTCAGGAATCCGCTCCCTAACTTCGAGAACGATCCTGGAGAATACATCGAGTACTCCGCATCCGGAACCCCCTTCGAGCGCGCTGAGCCACCACCCGAACTCTTCGTCAGGCCTTTGACCTCGTGGACCAGTCAAGCGGATTCATTGTTCTTCAAAACACTCACAGATCTACTCTGTATACATAGGCTCCGAACCTACTTTCTGTAATATTAATTTGACTGTGCCAGCTCTGTACATTATAGTAAGAGACTTCTTCATTAAGCCTGTGCTCAAAGCTCTTCATATGCAGTACGGCAGGGTCGGTATCAGACAACACATCACAGAAGAGAAGGCCAAAGATCTTATTTTCGTGAAAAGCTCTGGTTGGGCTAGAAAAGCTTGTGTTGGGGTCTTGATGATACGGGAACGGGGATCCATAGTCCCGGAACAATTTCAGAGGGCCAGGTCTGCGAACGGTACTGAGGACATGGATGTTTGGGAGAGGATCGCTGAGGAAAAGAACGGTAAGGAGAAGGAGCTAGACGAGGATGACGACGGCGAAGATGACGATGAAGAAGAGGCCGAAGAAGAGGAAGACGAAGCACACACCCCAGAAGACTACCCCTTCGGAGACGTCAACAGCAACGATCTCGAAGGCAATGCTCGCGTCTTCTACAAACAAGCCTACACTTATGCAAATGAGCGCAAGTGTCAGTACGTGGCTATCTTCGACTGGGGTCATTTTGTCATCTTCCAGTTTCGCGATATGGCCATCACGTGGAATGGAAGCACAGGTGCCGAAGCAAATATAATTATTGTGAAAGGCAAAGCAAATGGCCGAAAGGCTTTCCTGGGCTTTCTGATTGAGGCTTGTTCTAAGGCTCCACTTTAGAGGGCGTGTATGCGGTATTCCCTAAAGAAGGAGGAGACTCCTAATTGATGAAATGAAGGGCGGCTTAACAAAATATAATCTTGTCAAACCCTCACCCTTGCTGCCATGCACTCCTTCCTTTACATATGGACAGTACCTCTCAAGCGCTTCTTTTATACCACTTGGAGGTCTGCAGCTGCAAAAACATAAAGGTGTGGGTTCATCTACCTTGAAGGCTGGGTGTAGTCTATAATGGCTTCCCAGTCCGCTTTCTTCAAAGCGAATTTTACTCTTCTGAAGGCATGGTAATCTTATGTCGCTTGTAACCTCAATCGTGAAGTGGACTTGCATTCGTGAAGTGGACTTGCATTGAGGCCGAGCCTTCTCTTGGTTTGAATGCTATGATCCAAGGTGCAGGCTCTGGAAGAGAAATCTTAGTCGAAGACCGCTTCTGATTCCGCACTGCTCCATGTAATTGCTCTTGGTTTGTTCAGAAGTTGAAAGTCCTTTCCCGCGGTTCGGGCAAGGAGGTAATCCGTCTTCTGCTCTCGTCTCGTTATTCCCCAGGCCTTTCGCACAATTGCACACAAAAAAGCACAATTACACACAGTGTACATTTCGAATTTGAATTCAAAGGGAATCCTATCCTCTCTCCCTTTTCCACCTCGCCTTTTCTCACGCTCCAAGCCCCCCCATTAACGATAACAAACATCAATGCACCCCAACCCCAACCCCTACCCCCGGACTCCCACTCCCACTCCTATCCGCCGCCCCCGGCCTCGCCGTCCCAACACCACTCGCCAACAGCTCCAATCTACTAGCTTGAACACGGTGTTTCTTCATCACATCAACCCATTCCCATTCCCCCTCCTCCTCTCCCTTCTCCCTACCACCCTTATCACCTTCCACACCACCCTCCTTCTTGCCACCCTCCTCCATCCCAATCTCCGCTAATTCCACGCGCAAATCCTCCTCCAAACAGGCAACCATCAACCCAAAATCACTTCCCAGCCTTCCCAAACTCCCAGCGCAATACAGTACTTGCGTAAGAAGCGAGTCTCTAGCCGACCGATCGATGACGTTGGGGAGGTATTGTCGTAGCGTGTCGAAGAGTAGGTCTGTGAGATGAATGGGGAAGGTTGCAAGGGGGGAGGGGAGGGGTTGGAGGGGGTTATCGCTTGGCCTTTCCTCCGCGGGGTTGGGTGGAGCAGTGGATAGGGTGGATAAGGTGGCAGAATCCGGAAACGGGAGAGCGGAGGGGAATATAGATTTATACATGGAGATGATAGCGAAGCTCTGCTCGCGGAAAATCTCAATGTAACGTTTGAGGTAGCGTTCGGTTTGTTGGCCGCCTTGCCATGCTGTGTTTCCCATCCCCGGAACCCCTTTTCCAGTTTTGGTAGCGTCTATCCGTCTCGACGTCTCCTGGTCTGCTAACTCGCGCAATGGGTCTAGTGCTTCTAGCATGCTCATCAGGTTTGCGAGTCGGCACACCAGGAATAGCGCCCCCAATGCGCCTTCTCCGCTCCCAATACTGCTACCACTGCCTTTGGAGGGGTTGTATGATTGGTCGAGCTCTGGAGCGACACGGCGGAGCCAGCCGACTGTTCGCATGGCGCCGGCGAGTTTTATACCTTGGGCTTGAAGTCCTGCAATGAGGTTCGTAGTCAAGACCTTCATCTCCCTTTCCGCTTGTTCGGCCAGCGAGGCTATGAGCGCGGAGTTTGGGTAGAGGGTGTGCAGACGCTTTATGTGAGCGTGGAGGTCGAGCGCGGAGGTATAGTTTGCCGTTGTTGCTGAGGAGGTAGTGTTTGATGTGGCTTGGGAGGGTGCGGTGGAGCTAGAAATGGCGGAGGATAGGAGTGTGGGAAGGTCGAGGATCGAAGATATGCGGTCGATGTTCTGAGAGAGGAGTTGTGCTTTTCTTCTGCGGTCTAGTAATGGATTTTCTGCGCTCTTGCTGTACTTCTCTGCGAATTTCTGCGCCGCCGTGTCCAGGTTGGGGAGTTCCGATTTGATGTCTGCGGCATGCTGGCTTATTTTGGGAAGGGTGTCGCAAAGATGGGAAAGATGGTCCGCGGAATGAATGAGTGGTTTGTGAGAGCGCTTGGAGAGGGATTGGAGGGAGCGGTGGATGGAGTGTGACGTTTGGGAGAGGGAATGAGGCTCGGAGCTTGTGAGGGCGGAGAGGGGGAGGGTGGTGAGGCGGGAGAGGTAGGTTGCGGTGATGGCATCAGAAGGAGAAGGTCGGCCAATGGTAGCGTCTTTCGCGTCCTGCGCGTCGAAGTAGGGGATTAAAAGCTCGTATAATGGGTCCGCCATCGTGGATTATATAAATCAGTTGTGAACGTTGGTGAAGATATTTGGCGACGTTGACGTTGTCGGAGCTGTTGTCGGAGCTCCGAGCTGGATCTTGTCCTCGGCTGCGGAAACGGTCTACTGCGCGCCTTTTGTCAGCGCCACCAGAGTGACGAAGATAATAGATCTTTTCTGTTTGACGGCCACAGTCACTCACTGAACGATATTTTTCTCCTGTCAATCACCACTTGTTCGAAACCAATATACCCCTATCACCATCAAGAACTATTGTCGTCCTACACCATCTTCGCAGCTTTCAACCACTGCCCCTCCCTCCCTCCCCCCCCCTCCGCACAAGTCGAGAACAACGAGCTTCACTCGCCGAATTGAGCTTCTTCCCTCACTCACGTTATTTACAGGCCACTTTTGGTCGACGGCAAACATGGCGACGTCGACTGTGCACTTCTGCTGCGAAGACACGGTCTCCCTCAAAGATGACAAGCACATGGTCGGCATCATCGATCGGTCCTTTGGCGATGTCGACAGCCACGAGCCTAAGCCTCAGCGAGAGTATCCCGACGACATACAAAGGCACAAAGATATCCCAAAAGAACAATTCAATAAGTTTATGAGGACAGGCGTTCCACCGAGAGGAACAGTGCTCGTGGCATGGCAAACCGGAGTCAAGACGGAACTGATACCGGAGGAGAGACTGGAGCTGCTAGATAGGGCACTATACGTTGGTGATGTGGTCAAGAAGAATGCTAGAGATCCTATGAGTGGGACGGTTGTGGGAACAAAAACTGTGGTCAGCTTGTTGCCGCGTTCGACGTTTCAGTGCGGAAGGAGTATCTTCCCTATGCACGAGGTGGATAATTACGCTATCCGTGGGGTATTAGCCGAGGAGCTGATTAATGTTCACGAGTACCAAGAGGGAGCGTTGGTGATATACGGTGACTGGATGGGAAGAATTGAAGAAGTCTACGACGAGATCACGGTCAAGCTCAGCAACAACTCGGTCGTGGTGGTTGAGGATCCCATGGACCTGGAACCGGACGACCACGTCGTGGAACGCATTAGTGTGGGTGACTGGGTCACAACGAAAAAGGGCAATCTGCGAAGGGGACGATGGCAATACGGTGCCTTTGACCCCAATGTCAAGCCTCACGGTGTTGTGGTGGAAACACGACCATTCGAACTGGATGTGCATTGGCTAACGAGGAGGCCGACGCTCCCTGTCGCCGCTGCAGACCTCATGGAGCCGCCATCAACGTTGTACCGAGACGACTTTGAGAGCGACAGATTCTTCATTTACGATGCCTCAGGCAGCGACGCCTCTACCCTGCCACAAGAGGCAAATGGCCAAGGGCCGTCTTACCACGTGGCGGAGGTCTCTGTGGGTGACCGAGTTCGCTTCAAGGACCTAGATGGCGCTGCTGTCAAGTATGATGGGACGAGTCGACTACCGAACGGTGTGTCTCGAGGCACTCTATGCAAAACTCCGCGGACGGAAACACTGGGATACGACATGAATGTCTTTACTGTCATGGAAACTCATTCCGAGGTCACTGTTCAATGGCAGGACTTGAGCATTACAACACAGCCTAGCACTTCCCTCATCCCCGACCCCAATGTGGAAGATGACGATGAGGTCTGGCCAGGAGAAATTGTATGCACAAAAGAAAACACATCTGAGACAGTAGATCCACTTTGGGCTACCAAGCCAGCGAAGATTGGTGTTGTGCAAGAGGTGAAACCGCGGGATCGAATAGCGTCCGTTTGCTGGTTCTCGAGTCACAACATCCGGTTCTTTGAGGAACACATCCTGCCAGGAAGGGATCTTGGAGATATTTCCGAGACCACGGAAGAAGTCAGCCTATATGACATCCGGTCCACACCATCTTTGACGCGACGACGCGGAGACTTTGTACTGATAGACAGCGATGACAGCCCTGTGGCAACCGATCAAGGCTCATACTGGTTCGGCAAAATTGTCCGCCCTCAAAGCCCGTATTGGTTTGGAGAGGTTATCGACCTCGGGCTGGATGGTAAAGTCACCGTTCGGCTCGGAGCCATCAAACCAGTTGTCGATATCCGGGTACCCATTTCACACGTGACACTAGTCTACAGCAGCGATATGGACAGCCAGTTCGACTTTATGCCTACCTTAGAGGGCGAGTCTGTGGATGATGATTCAGATGCCTATGATTCTGACTTTGACGCAGAGGAGTTTGAGGAGATGTGGGCCGAGTATGAGGATGGTGATGCGGAACCGCTTGAGGATGACAATGAAGGTGGCTGGACTACTGAGGATGAAACGACGGATGATGATGATGAGTCTATGCCAGACCTTGAGGAGCCCGAGCGTGCTATGGACACGTCCAAAACTACCCCAGAGGTTCTATCGGATTCCGAACACCGAAAACCACCCGAAACATCCACACCCGTCCAGCCATTCCAACCCACCACAGAAATCCACGCGCCGGCAGAAGTCCCCACGGCCTCCGTAGAAGACGGTCCCCTAGCCCCCTTCCTAATCCTCGACACCCCACCGCCCGCAGACCACCACTACCTCGACACCCCCACGCCCGCCTCCTCCACCCTCATGAAGCGCATAGCCAAAGAGCACAAAATTCTCCGCTCCTCCCTCCCCCCGCAAATCTACGTCCGCACCTGGGAATCCCGCCTCGACCTCCTACGCGTCCTAATCATTGGTCCGTTAGAAACACCCTACGAATATGCACCCTTTGTCATCGACTTCCATCTCGCACCCCCCTTTCCCTCATCTCCACCGCAAGCATTCTTTCATAGCTGGACTAATGGCAATGGTCCTGTGAATCCCAACCTTTATGAGGATGGCAAGATTTGTTTGAGTTTGTTGGGCACGTGGCATGCGGATGAGAAGGGAGAGAGTTGGAGCGAGAAGCGGAGTACGGTTTTGCAGGTTCTTGTTAGTGTGTTGGGACTGGTGCTGTGTCGGGAGCCGTATTATAATGAGGCGGGATATGATGGGTTGAGAGGGGGTGCTGAGACGAAGATTGCTAGTGGGTTGTATAGTGAGAGGGCGTATTTTAGGGCGAAGGGGTTTATTGTGCATGCGCTTGAAAAGGGAGTCGAGCCTTTTGGGGAGGTTTTAAGACACCTTTACACTGAGAAGAGCCCGGGTGCGCCGCATTTGTTAGAGAAGGCGATATCTAAGGCCAAAGATATCATTGAGAGAAGCGAAGAAGCTGCCCAGGAAGCAGAAAGAGATGGCCTCAGCATGATCAGTCTCGGTGCTGTCGTTATGCTAAAGAGGCAGGTGGAGAGGTTGGAGGCATTGTGTGGAGAAGAAGATACGAGTGGAGACCAGGTTATGAGTGGGTGAGTTTTGGAGTCATGGTAGCGTATTGCTACTGAGCCTAAGAATTTTCTAAACCGCCGAATGGACAAATTATTAGATACCAACACTTTCCACAAATAACTGAGCATGGCTTCGGTGTTATTACGGAAAATAACCGGAGTTGGTTTGTCAGACTCCTCTGTGGGTTTTGATATGCATTTGCGGCGTTTTGGGGATTGGGTTGGGTTGCGCTTTCAGTTAAGATAAGGATCCAACTTGTAGAAAGTGAAAGGAGACTGTCCATGCCTTCTGTCATGGAGCATATGAGAACTATGTTTTGAAGTCTCGACGCTCCAAATGGAATGGTGTGAAACCGAATTACTACTGAATAAACCATCGACCTTATCATGTTTGCCATACCTCAACTCTCCCGGAGGCAACGATAAGCTCGATTCTATGCCCACTTATTAGTAACCGTATATATATATCATATAAATCTTTCCTAACTGTCGTATCACCCGCCTCCAAACCCCTATTGATCCACAATATCTATTTCCATCCAAACACATCCCTTGACCAAATTGTTCTTAGCAATTAGTAACCGCATCTCACCCCTCTCCCAGGGTTCAACGTTCGATCCTTACCATCTTGGTGCATTAATAGTGTCTAGTGGTACGGCGATTTGTACGATGCCGGAGACGTGACTTGGGATTGGGCGATTAATAATCGGAGCTTGTTTGAAATTTTGGGTTTTAGCAGGATTTGGGAGTTATACAGAGGAATAAGTCTACGTGGAGGGAGCTTGGAATAAGAGTAAAAAGGGGGGGAAAGGGGGGGAAAGGGGAGGGGGAGAAATGGTTATTTCGCTATCACGGAGACGGCCCACGGTTAGAATATTTCTTCCGGGGGAGGCTATGCACCAGATATCACGTCCTTAGTCCTCTAAGGGCTGCTTCGTCCCTTCCAGCCCCATGATGCATCTACTGCGACTATATCTGTTCCGAGAACTTGTCGTTTTCTGGTTAATAAGGGTTGAAACGCATTTTTAGTGGCTTATCCAAAATTAGACCACATACTAACCTTTTCTATTTTTACACCCGCTCGGTTTAAGTAATAGGTACGGAGACTGGAAACGTAGCACTTGACGGGTGATTTTTTTTTTGATTATTAGGTGTAAAGCTGTTTTCGTTGAGGAACAGATTTTTCTGTCTGATCTAGTATGCAGCAAGCATTCCAACTCCACAAATCCATAGACGAAGGTAAGCCGCTTATAACCCCCTCACAAACATATAAGTCACATGCAATTCAACTTATAGAATATAGAATACAGGGTTATGCAGATATTTTATTTGGCAAACACCTGGGGTGCAATAAGTTACCCCCACTCTTCTATATAACCTTAGTAGAATTTCAAAATGGATCAATATACCGATCTCAGCTCACCTAGAACCCGTTACTTTATGCTATACCTCAAAGATATCTCGCTATTAGTGATAGATACAGGTAAGAAGAAGCAGGTTTAAGGTAGTTTTACTACTAGGTGCGGGTGGTAAACGGCTGCTAGTTTAATTAAAAGGTATTTTGAATGGGGCTTGTGTGTGAGCAATCAAAAGTGAGGCCTTTATAACAATTACTAGACTACCTAGTAATTATTAGGTGCTTTTGTATCGCTTTATATCCACCGTAGACGATATTATTATTATTATTCAATTCTCATCATAGCTATATTGGAATGTTTGAGGGTGGGGAAAAGGCAAAGATTTTGGAATCTAGAGGGACATTCCTCTAGAGTCGGGTTTGCTTTGCTCTAAGCATTTGGTATTACGTGTTCATAGACCCGATTGGGAACCAGGTAGCACGTTAAATTGAACTATTATTATTATTCAATTTAACGTGCTACCTGATTCCCAATTGGCTCTATGAGCGCGTAATATCAATGTGTAGAGCAAAGTAAACCCGACACTAGAGGAGTCTCCCTCCAACGTCCAGAATCTTTGCCTTTTTCCTCAACCTAAACAATTATAATATAGATATGGTGACCTTAGACGATATTAAACGGTCATTATTAGCTTTAATTATGATAAAGGAAACTTAAACTAAAACAAAGTAATTAATTACATACATGACTTTCGGTTATCTATCGTGCCTGCGTACGAATCTGATATACCTGATAATCTAAGGACACGCACTAATTCTTGCGTGGCCTGGCGTAATCTCCGTTCTGATTAATGAGGTCAGGGCAGGAAGGGAAACAGTTTGCTTTTAGAAAGTGGAAGAAGAGATAAACTTAAAGCGAGAAAGATGTCGCCACATCTGCCATACTGTGCAGCTCGTTTTCGCCTTCTGAGTCAGGGGGCATAAGCGGTCGGAGTACGTCCCAGACTTGCTCCAGAACACCAATGAAGTAGGAATGGCTCTTATCAGAAGCACTGGCGGTTGGGGATTTTGTGCCAGACACGCCAGATAGTTTCCCAGAGAACCATTTGCGTACTGCTATGATGCGGTCAAGAGTGGCTCTGAAAGTATTTGGGACCTTGATTGGGGTTTTGTTCCAAGCTGCGATGAGATCGGCCAATGTGGTAAAGTCCTTGACGGCGATGGTGTATGAAGGCCGTGTAGTCGAAGTGCCATTTGAAGGTGAAGCACTCTGCTGTTTGTTCTTCTTCCTCGATTTACTTCTTGGTTGTGATTTGGGCTTGATGTCGTCTGTACTTGTCAGGAAATTGCTATAACCGATTTTTTGGCTGTTGTGGCTAGCCATAAGGCGATGGCATCCGTGTCTGCCTTGTACTGCTGGTAGCTGCTTTTGAGATTTGCCGGAAGCATTTTTGCAGTCAGTGGTATGTTCCAATTGGGTTGATGAAATGGGAGGAGGAAAGGTTTCTTGTAAATTTCGAAGTCTCTTGAATAAACATTCAATGTGGTGACCAGAGCGGAAGCTACCTGCTCTTGTTAGCCGATTGTGAGGAATTGTGGCTGGTACTACAGCGCAGTAAGGCCATCG
This sequence comes from Delitschia confertaspora ATCC 74209, assembly GCA_010093945.1. NCBI lineage: Eukaryota > Fungi > Ascomycota > Dothideomycetes > Pleosporales > Delitschiaceae > Delitschia > Delitschia confertaspora. The sequence continues at coordinate 24,307 of ML993879.1, forward strand.
ATGACTGGAAAATTCGCGTCCCTTTTCGGACTACACCGCCAACGTTCAGCTCATCTATCTTTAATCATTGCTCAGTTTAATACGAGCCTATCGGTTAGCGTCTAGGTATTTTATCCATCGGACGTGTCGGACGTCATTTGCGGTCTGCGGGATATGACAATGTCCGTTTGGCTGCAGACACTCGTGGACAGCCAAAGTGACTTAACACGCGCATCTTCATAGAAGACTATCAGTCGTCTAATACTCCATATTGCCTTACTCCCTTCAGTAAGGCCGACTCAGCCTGAAATACAATGTTATATCATCCTTGTAGTTTGCGTCCTCTTATTCCAGGGGTGAAGGCGGTGTAAGACTTATAGAACGCAAGAGCAGACAACCTTAATATCAATTGGCACTTTGGCGGAGTGGTTATCGCGCGGGCCTGCTAAGCCCGTTCCTTCGGGAGCGAGAGTTCGAATCTCTCAGGTGTCGTAGACGTTCTTTTTTGATTTTTATTCTCTCTTTGGGGTGAATTTTCCTTGGAGATCCGGAAAACCTCCAGACCGGTCGTACTCAGGATTGACTGGAGCGATAGTAGGCTCACAAATATCTAGCATTGCTGTATAGCATTCCATGAAAATAAATGACGCTGATAGAGATCTTAGGAAGGCTAGGATAGGTTATGTAAGAGTGATGTACTAATGTATTCCCACAAAAGAAAAATCGAGGCGTCAGTGGTCCTCTGCAAAATTTTCGCTTCTTAGATTATACCGTGCTTTTAAAACTGTGTAATTACACACCTGAGTGGGAGCTATCATACTGATTCTCTTTTGATAGCTTCCATACATCTCTCCGAATATGAAACATGAAAACCCCTTTCTTGCCAAAAGGTTTACATAAAGTAGCCTCTGGCCGATCTGAAGTCCCAAAACTAATATATGCTAGCCTTGTACTGGAGGGGATTGGATGCGGAGAGCGTGAATCGCAGTGAAAATGTGTTGCCACATAGCGGTGGAGTGGATGGTAGGTTGGCCGTTGTTAAAGTAACGCTTGTTTCCAAAACGCTGATACATGTCAGTAAACAATTTACCAGTCTGACAGGAGTAATAGTATATGCTATTGTGATAGGAATCACATAATTCAGGCGTGTATCTGTGCCAAGAATACTGTTGAGATTAGCAAACTGCGAAAACAAAAAAAAATCGATAAGAGACGAGATTTAACGCAAGACCGAAATATGGGAAGTAAGTGTCTTTCGGATGCGTGAACCTCGGAAAGATCCACAGTAACAAGCAGAGGGTCTTAACGAGGAGATTGGCAACAGCGGATATCATTTGGAAATTGCAGAGGATCTATGTTAACTGTTGAAATGAAATTGAGGAGAGGAGATCAAAAATTCAACGGACGAACCATTAGAAAAGACCCATCTTAGATTGCGTAGAGTCGAATGTTCCATGAATGTGATCGCAATCCCCGCCTTTTCATTGCCACATGAACAAGTCGATTGAAGGAAACATTTCACGAACCATAGGGTCCAAGAACGGACTCACCGGCAACTGCAGTTCCAATCGAAACAGTCGCAAGAAATCTCACCAGCATGAATTGCCCACTCATCCTATCCTACCACTTTCACACCCTTAACAGGTCTACATAATTTTAATATAAGATAAATACCATTAAGGTTAGGGAACTGGCCATAACAACTGTTGCTGCAGGTGCTTTGCCCGGAGGATCTAGAAAATTAGATAAAATCTCAGATGATGGTGGCATGGCTGGAGATTCGTCTATCTGGTCTATCACCGTAGAATGGATTCAGATTTGGGGGGAGAGACTATGGAATACTTGGAGAAGGATATGGTGGAAATTGAAATTGAAGTGAGTGACTACCACACTTTCCAAAATATGGCTTGAGAAGAGAAAGATTATCAAAGCTCTCATGAAGAAGATGATCGAAGTATAACGAAGGTTTAAACAGAAACACTGCAGGTACGATATACCATTCTAGCTGAATCGCAGTGCGTGAAGTGGAATCCATTGCAATTTGATTCTCTTCAAGTTAGACATGTTTATGTCTTACCGTGGCGTATTTAGCAACCGGCAAGGTGAAAAGACCTTCATTTTGGCCACCTACAGATCTCTGAACCTATGGAGACTGTGTAAAAGTTCGATAGCTGAGGATTTAGTAGAAAGATGAAATGTGGTATTTGCAATGATATGTGACGGAGTTGTGAGTCGAGGTTGGAGTAAATCTGGTGTGGCTTTGTAGGTGGAGCTGATACACTAAGTTGTTGGTAGAATTTCAGGGTACCGGTACGTAATGGTGTTGCTGTGCGAATTGAACTTGTCTAGAGTTGGAATTTCCGCCAACACCTCCTCGTGTCAACGCGTCCCAAGGTCACGCTCCTTCACATTGGACTCTTGGTTTATATACTGTAAGCCTGTGGTGAGAAAGAGACGACATGAGTTGAAAGTGTGTATTATGATGATGATTGTGTGGAACGTTCTGTGTACCTGAGCAGAGATTGTGAGGGGTATTATATACATGAGCAGGGAGCCAAGGGTCATGTGACCTTCCGGCTAACATATAGTGTGTTTATATAGTGTTGCGTTCTCTCTCTTCTAGCAATATTTACAACCTAGGACAATGACTTTAAAGCACTTTGGTGCTGCTTTTTCAACTCCCCGTTATTTACACTCAGATCTATGCCGGGCATAACTTGATTAAACCACCAACCTTATCAAGCCCTACTACGTCTCACAATAAATACGCCAATAGCGAAGCACCAGAAAGTGGAGTTTAATGAGGTTTTTCACTGCGGCTAGAGATATTGCGATGCAGATGAATACTATGGGTATAATCGTTGATTTATTGCAAGCAAATTCTGCTACGTAGAGAGAGATGCGTTGAAGATTACTAAAGTGTCTGTTATTCTCTCACGCTCTTCCACTTTCGGGATCTATAACCATACGCGGAATGCGGAATGATATTTTACTCTCATTGAAAAAGTAGGGAGGAATCATTATGGTGTCGTTTCTTCCGGAGTTTGTGAATTGTGAAAAATCTGAAAAAGGCGAATTTTTTCTATGCGGTGAATCCTATACGTATGTGGGGGAGTCGATTGGGTACAGGAGTGTGGGCATTGGAGGTGATCTGGATACGATGTGGAAGGGGCTGGTGAAGTTGGAGGATGTAATTATGCACCCTGAAAATCAAATTATCGATAGAAAGGTGATGTATTCTTCCTGAGACAGTGAATCTATCTAATTTTTGTGCAGTGCCAAGACATGCGTTGGCTGGCCTCTGCCTACAAAGCACGTGACATGCTGAGATCACTCTGGATACTGGAGTAGAGCCAGAAGGCTACCTGCGACACATCCGGATCTGTAAGTGAGTTGGTGAGCAGCGGGGTTTGCATGGAGTAGTCGATGAATGTAGTTGGAGGAAATATATTAAGAGCTGTTGTGGAAGGGGAAGAGGTGGTGGAGAGTTTGAGACAACTTGATCCTGTGGAGGATGATGTTCAGGATTTTTTTGAAGCAAAACCGCTTTACCGGAACGCGGAACCCGAAATGGCAAATGTCAACCTCAGAAGGCAATGGAATTTCCTTACGGCGGTTCCGACTTCCTAGCAGTTGCGAGTGATTCTCAGCTTCGCGGACAGGGGTTATGGGTGGCCTTCTACGGCAACCGAGACTACATTTTACGGTAAGCTTCCTTACCGGCCTCGCAGAGATTATATCTAAAGCGATACGGACGCAAAATACTTTTACATCAGGACCTTTCTCGGTCATTAACTTTTGTTTCTGAAACAATATCTCTTCTTCACACTTCAATATGGCTCGCATTTTGCTAGGGTTTCATTGCCTCCCGAATTTTGCTAAGTGTGCTATATTAATGGTCTTTTTCGTCCTCTTGATATGGAAGTTAAAGCCTTCTATATTGAATAAAATACTATCCAGGGCCATGGATGTGAGTTAACTCGCTTTTAATTACTTTATAGACTTCGTTTGCTGACCATACAAGTCTTATCTGAGATGGAAATACCCCATCATGCATATACAGGACAATCGTCCCATTCCCACTTGCCCTTACCGTTTTCCCAACGGCCAGGGAGACGTAGCGAAGTTTCTTGAAGGCATTGATAACAGCGGCGACTGGGGCAAGAAGTACGGGTCAGTGTATCGAATTTGGTCTGGTTTTAAGCCAGAGATGTATGTACTCCTCCAGCGTCGATTCAACTACCAATCCTTATTGATTCCCTCCAGTGTCTTAACACGACCAGAACACATTCAAGTTGTCTTTAGAGATTCCGACAAACATATCAAGGCGACTAGCAACAACTCCGGCTATCTTATGGGGCAAATCCTGGGGCAATGCGTCGGCCTTATCAGTGGCAGTGAATGGAGAACCGCACGCTTGTCGACTGAGACACCATTTCTGCGCAAAACTGTTGTCGAATACGTGTCTCTTGTTCAGAAGCATGTTTCGAATCATTTTACTGAGTTGTGGAATTTCAGCAACTTGAAAGGAGGCCTTCTGGATCCGGTCGAGGATCTCAAAATGCTACCCTTCTGGGTGGTGTCCGAGATACTCTACGGAGAACTCGATGCGGACATGGTCCAGGAATTGAAGAAACTGGCTCCAATGCGGGAAGAGCTTTTCAAATATGTTATTCGTGGTGGCTTGTCACGATTTGGAGCTTCCCGGTATCTTCCCTCAAAAGCGAACACATTACTTTCTACATTCCAAACCAGATGGAAATCTTTCAACGACACGGTGTACCAGAGAGCGCTATCTTCAGGAAAATCTGCCACAATTGTGGGCATGTATGAATCAGTAAAACAAGGGAAGATGACACGAAGCCAGATGTTGCAAACCTTAGATGAAACACTTTACGCGAATTTAGATGTTACCACCGGGGGCTTATCATGGAATGTAGTATTCTTAGCAGCCTACCCAGCCTATCAAGAGGCCTTACTCAAGGAATTCGAAAGTGTCAACCCAGAAAGCCATTCCCGATACTTCCTCAGCAGCTCCACCTTATTATCCGCATGCATATCTGAGTCCTCCCGTCTAAAGCCCCTAGCCTCGTTCTCGGTCTCTCAGTCTGCTCCTACCGAACGCATCATAGACGGATACCTCATCCCGGCGGGGACCAGTTTCGTTGTAGATTCGCATGCCTTGAATATCCAAAACGAGTTCTGGGGTCAGGATAGCGAGAGTTACCGACCTGAGAGATTCCTGGAGAAAGAGACATGGGAAATGAGATATCATTTTTGGAGGTTTGGATTCGGGCCTAGGCAGTGTATGGGGAAGTATGTGACAGACTTGATTTTTAGGGTTCTGCTAGTGCATTTTGTGGAGGGCTATGATTTGGGTTTAGTGGAGAACGGGGAGGAATGGAAGAAGAATCCGGAGAAGTGGATTATGCACCCCCAGATGGCGGTTAAGTGTGTCAAGAAGCCTAAGGGTGGAAGGAAATAGAAGCCTTAAGATTTGGCCTAGGTTCTCCGAAATTGAGAATTATTCTAGAAGGCTTGTAGGTATACCAATATGGATCTTGAATTGCAGAAGCTCGTATTTCCTCTTTGATAATGTTGGTCGGAGGGGCGTTCGAGTTTCGCAGACTGCGACCGTCCATAGTCACAAGCGGCCATTCCTTAATTTGTCCTTTGAGTGGTAGCTGAGCGCAACACAGCAGAACTTTTAGTGTACGAATACGCGATTTAGAGGATCGACCGTAAGAGGAGAATATTTGAGAGAAAGGGATACCCACATACTTGATAATATGGGCATGATGTTTTAACAAACGGGCAGCATCGTTACCTAAATGAGGATGAACGGGTCGAATTGTCCCAACAGAAGACCCTTCAAAAATGTTCATAACCTGGCGAGTTCAACATTTCGGCTACTTACTGATCACAATGCACTTGAAACTTTAGTATGACATATTTGGCTTTATCGTAGAGGCTCTCTTACGAGACTGGCATGTAGCTCTCTCTGCCGTTAGGATTTCAGGCCTTGGCTAAAAAGGTATCTCTTCGCTGGATCGTATGAACAAAAATTACAACTTTTGTCGCACCAGTATTATCTATGACTAACTTCCTAACCATAAGATAGTACTATGTCTCTACACGGAGTTTTATCATTGAAGTTGAGTTGATTTCATTTACCCTGACCCATCGCCCCTGAGCGATATGCAGGGTTTTATCATTGGATTGTAGCATTACCAATATTTCATCCGTTATAAACGAATCATCAAAGTATGCAAGACCGTGAGTATTGATATTGGACTAATATTTTGGGTCTGGCATTTGTAATGCGGACTGGGTATTCCACATCAGCATCGTTGCAGGTTTCGTAACCTTCTGCGGCGGTACCTCTGACGAATAGACTCCCTTTATTCTTGTCTCGGGGTTCAATAAAAGACATGTGGCTTTCAAGTAGGGCCATGATGCAACGAAAGTGAGTAGATACGAATGCAAGCCTGTCTGGCGTCTATTCTGGTAGAAGGAAGGATGTAGAAGCCTAAAGCTCTCGGTTACCGGTACCGTACGGAAAGGCCGAGCACCGGTCCCCGGAACTGCCGTAGAGATCTTCCCATTTCACCTCCCGTCTCTTGTTGTGGGTGTACCGATTATTCTCTTAGTATCGCGTCTGAGGACAATTCTCTTCGGATCTGATCTTTTTGTTTGAGCAACTGCACTTTCATCAAAATAAGAGACCCTCCGTATTCGCACCTTTACGTACATTCTGACTACATGAATGCACTAGACCAGGCTGCCAAGGGGTCAATTTCATTAAGAGAGTTACAGAAACTCAGACGGGGAGTTTTTCTTTAAAAGTATATGAACCCCATGCTTCCGATTGCTTTCCCTGCAGTCACGGCTGAAGCCTCTGCCACATGACATATGTATACACAGACGTCCTATGTAAGAATCCAGCTCATTGTAAAGACAAGGAACAATTCTTGTATACCAGAGCTGCTGCTATAGCAGCCCATCATTGTTAAAGTCTGCGGAATTAGCGCCCTTGGTCCTCTTCAGAAATTTGGAGACTAAGACCCCGTGAAGTATTACTTTTTTTGGTTACGTATTGGGGCTGCTAGCGCAGTGATTCTTCGTCTTGTCGGTTAGCTAACAGAAGTCTCCAGTAAAGCCATGCGCTCACTAACTGCTGCTTTAATGAGATATTGGGGAATTGGCGTGGCATTTAACGAACGCATGTTCGCGGGTTTCTCTACGGACAATCTGTCCTTTAGCCTTAAACCCAAGTTTCGTGTCCATTAACAACCAAAGCCGTGTTCCCTCTCATAGGAACTTCCTTGGACTGTACATGTTGGGCATGTCTTTAAACTCAATAATTGCCAGAGGTTTCCCCCAATTTTGTTGCCAGTTTAGTTATGTCCATTGCAAAATATGCCATATCAATTCTGTCCGTCATCATTCTCATACCCCTTTCAATATCTTATCATGGAAAAGGCACCTACAAAAACACGAGGAGGCGTTTCACCTCTCTATTCGCTTATCTACTATACTCCACTCATTATACTCTTTTATGAAGAACCAATAACTATACTCCTTGGACTTGCTTTAGCGCTATACAACATAGTTCAAGCCTACCTGTTTCCGGATTTAATGGTTTTCACGGCTCTCTCTCTTTAGTTTCTCTGCCGTGAAAACAGATATATCATGTGCATTGTTGCTGGGGCCTTCTCCCTGTATCAGTCGAATATTTTCTACCTCGAGCAAAGGGCAGTGGCTTGGTTAGAAGGAACTCACCGGGATGGAGACGCCGAGACTAGTGACAACGGAGAAGGCTCCGGAGCAAGATCAGCCAAACAGTATAGATTGAAGTTTGGCTATGCTATTTCCTCTCTGGTGGCACAACTGGTTGTTGAGTGGTCGGTATATGGTTCTGTTATCAACACCAGGTAATCGGCCGGCTTCCGAACTCAGAGAACGTAGAAGAGTAAGCGGAGAAGTTATTCGACCTGAAGACTAGATACACAGCGACATCTTACTCCAAATGAAGGCATTTCCGAGAACGGGATAGCTGGAGTACCGCAAAACACCGGTCTCGGTGCCCGTTTGATGAGCGCCGGACCACTGTCGGCATAAGGCAATCTAAAAGTAATTCGTATTAAATATTGGAAGTGGGAAATACTAATATATCAGCCCACACATCCGTCTTGAGAAATTCTGCACACAATGGCAACTCTTACGGACCATCTTTACCGTCAGGGGACACCCCGTCCAAAAATTCCGCAGAAGATCGTCATTGAAGAGCTATGCTCTCTCCTGGGGATTCATCAAACTCAACTACGATACGAAACCTCCTTCCTTTCCCTTGGTGGTCATTCTTTGTCAGCCGTGCGGCTAGCCAGTTCCTGCAAGAAGAGGGGAGTGCATCTGTTTATCGACCAGATCCTCAGTGGAAAGTCCATCCTCGAACTCCTACAGACAGCTATAATCTCGGCAGAATCAATTCAACAAGTCGAGACACGGAAGACTTCGACTGGCGGAAATGAATGGCTTGATTTACTGGACGCGACCGGAGATGATTTTCGAATTGAATCACGCTGCAATTTTCCCTGTCGCACCAAATACATACCACGCAATGGACATGGACGAAAATCCGATTATGGCCTACGAAAGCATGCTTCGGGATTTTCAACCCTTGTACCTGCAACTAATATGCAGCTGGAGCTTATCCATGGGAGTGTGAAAAATGCCGGTACGAATATCATCCGCCATTTCCAGACATACCTGCCTCAGCATATTCCTGTCATGAGAGAAGCTTGGCGTGCAGTATTCGAAATGGAACCCTTACTGGGCGTACGCTTTTCAGAAGACTTGCGGCAGCACCAAAATTCCCAATTTGACTGGACGGAAGTGAGTGCAGAAAATCCCGCTCGCTTTCACGAACTGGTCTGCGAATATCCGCAAAAACCAACGGTTGCCAGCTCCTGGAAAGTTGTGACACTCACTGATAGTGACTCTTCAATAAATAAGGTCAAGAGTGTCATAATCTGGACCATACATCATGCCCTCATTGACGGCTACTCCGCTGAGTTGGTTTTTGCCAAAGTTAGAAGAGTAGCAGCTGGAAAGCCAATTTCTCCTGGGCCATCCTTTGCTGAATTCAACTATTCATTAAAACAGCTTCAAAAGGAGCGGAAGGAGGAGGGTGACGCTTTTTGGGGTGGACAGCAAGAATTATACTCTAAGGCTGAAGGCATCTTTCAGCTACCTCCACCCATGGACCCTCCGCATGGCACTGGCGAATTTGTTATCAAAACCGACCTTTCAACAGAAAGACTGGAATATATCGCTAGAGAGTGTAATGTTACTCCCGCCACGATATATCATACGGCTTGGGCTCTTATAATGTCTCTCTTTGCAGACAGCGACACCATTGTTTTCGGAACCGTGCTCTCAGGCAGAGATTTGCCTTTTGCCGGCATAGAGGAGACAATAGGACCTGTTGTTAACACCCTGCCACTCATCGTGTTCCTGAACCCGGAATTTACGCTGCGAAACCTGCTCACCCACATATCGGAACGCATGAGAGCACTAGCGAAATATCAATGGACAACTCCTGAAAATGGCTATTCCAGACATTTTCAATCTGCACTAGCGATGCAGGTTGATATAAACCCACAAGAAGAAGATTTGTTTAGTCCGATCGAACGGCCGTATTGCAAGCAAATGACGGATCTGCCACTGAGTGTTTCAGTTGAGCGAGATCAAATTTGCCTACAATATTCCCAGAATACATTCAGATCTAAGGATATTGAGCTCATGGCGAAACTTTACTCCATGGCTACCACGTTGTTCATGCACTTAGATAATTCCATCAGCTCCTGCCAGGACAGGCTGATGACAGTGGATATTCATCGAACTCTTCTGGCAAACGGAAACTGCTCTTCTCCGATGACTTTGGCCTCATCGGTCACAGATGATCTTGTCACTCTTTTTGAACGCATTGTGAAAATGCACCCTGATACTGTCGCAGTAGAAAAGGGAGTACATCTGATTAAGTATGAACAACTTGGGATCGCTGCCGATTCCGTTTCGCGACATCTCCAAACCTTCATCAGTCCCGGAGAGATTATATGCGTCGATGCTGATCGAACAATCAATTGGATTGTTGCCATCTTTGGAATTCTCAAAGCCGGCGCAGTTTATTGCCCTCTTGATCCGGCACTCCCATTGGAACTTCGCACCACCATGTTTAAGCAATCGGGTGCCAAAATATTTCTGGCCCCATGCGCTGTAGGAGTGGAAAGAGCACCATTGGCAGGACAGTTAACTTTGGTTATAAAAGATATTCTTGACGATATAATGACTGGGACACCGTACCTTCCCAGAGCGATACCTATGCCTTCGGCGGCGGCGTATGTATGTTTTACCTCTGGATCGACAGGCACCCCGAAGGGGACTATTTGCTCGCATGAAGGGCTGGTTGCGTTCCAAAGAGACCTTGAAGTCCGTCTATTTGCTGAGCCAGGTGTTAAGGTCTCTCAATTCATGTCTGTTGCGTTCGATGGGTCCATCCACGAGATCTTTTCAGCTCTATGCTATGGAGGGACGTTAGTGCTACCACCCGGTGATAACCTCTTTGATACTCTTACCAAGGCAGACTCTGCCATTTTGACGCCATCGGTAGCCGAGATATTGGATCCTGATGACTTTGTTGGTCTCAAAAACGTAAGACTCAGTGATAGATGCCCCAATGCAGGAGATACTCAATCACTCACTCTTCATAGATTTACCTTGTTGGTGAACAGGTTAAACAATCCGTCGCGGATCGCTGGACAGGGAAGAAAGCGGTATACAATATGTGTGTGTTTCCCACATTCATTCTGAGGCTTGCTAATGTAGAAATATTAAGGTACGGACCCACGGAAGGTACATGCGGAGCGACTATCAAAAGGCTGTTTCCAGGTGGATCAGTCACAATTGGAGGGCCGAACCGATCAACCAGAGTGTATATACTCAACTCAAAAAAGAAATTGATACCACCTGGGATGATTGGAGAACTTTATCTTGCTGGCGTACAGGTCGCTCGAGGATATTTGGACCTACCGGAAATCACAGCGGACCGCTTTCTGCCTGATACGATCTGTCCTGAATTGGGTGGGTTCATGTATCGGACCGGCGATCGCGGTTACTGGAATGAAGAAGGGGAAATTGTTTGCCTTGGACGAAGAGACCGCCAGATCAAGCTTCGTGGTTTCAGGTTGGATATGGACGATCTTGAAACACGCGTCGCCAGAGCAGTCACAGGATTGACATCTGTTGCTATCGTTCCAAAGAACGACTTCCTGGTTGCAGCTATACAGCCCAGTACGCTAGACCCAGACTTGGTGAATGCGGCCATTGCGAAAACCTTACCTGTCTATGCACGACCTAGACATACTATATTCGTTGACCAGTTTCCTACGACTCGTGCTGGGAAGCTGGACTATAAGGAGATCATCTCGGACAAGTTCATCAATGGTCAATCCGATATGAGGGGTCTACAAACAGCCACGGAAACTGACATTGCCAGTGCCTGGCGTCACATTCTCAAGTTGGACGACCTGGTGTATATCGGCCCTGAGTCGAACTTCTTCGACTTGGGCGGCAACTCGCTCCTTCAAATGACATTATCAGCGAGATTAACATCTGCTTTGAAATTCAAGGTACCGCTCAAGGTGATCATAGCAAGCCAATCCCTCCACGACCTTGCTTTGGAAGTGGATAAGTTAAAGGATATGGAGAGATCACCACCCTTCCAGAGCTCAGCAATCGGCCCTGAATCTATCTCAGCTATCGAGTATGATTGGTGTAAAAAGTACTGGTTGAACTTAGGCACATCGGCCTTTACTGTCAGTTTCGTCGCCAGATTTAGTCCCAAAGAGGTTGATATAGCGGCACTTTCACAAGTTTGCGATGTTGTGCTAGCTCGCCATTCAATATTGCGGAGTCGTTATGTGGCATGCGGGGACTCCGGAGTCAAGAGAAAATACGCGGAACATGCTCCTCGAGCACAAAAGGTGAAGCACATGGATATTTGGACGGAGGTAAACCGTCCGTTTGATCTAACAAACTCTTCACCGATTCGTATCTTGCTCTCCAGGGATACGTTTGCGATCATTATGAGTCACATAATTGCGGACCTGACAACACTGAAAATCATTCTCCAGGAAATCCAAGCGCTATATAGTGGCAAAACTCTTGACGTTGTTAAGCATACTTATGAGGAGAGCGCGATTTTGAAGAATGAAGTGGCAGCACTCGATCTCCAATTTTGGACAAACTATCTAGGAGACCTCCCCAAAACTGGGGTTGAGAAAGGTCATCTCTTCCCACGAAAGAGCTATGGCGGGACGTCCAATTTTTTTGAGATTCCGCAAGGCACGTCGGAAAGCCTGACCAACTTCGTTTTCAAGAATGGTGTCTCTTATCAACAATTGGTATTAGCCGCAGTAGCACTAGCTCTTCAGCCAGATGAGGAAGATATGGATATCATTCTCGGCAGTCCGTTCATCAACCGCTCTACAGAAGCTGACCTCCAGACTGTCGGTTTATTTCTTGAACCCCTTCCAGTCCGTGTCCGGTGTTCCTCAATCAAGGATATAACCCCCGAGAGTTATTTGCAGGACGTCCGCAAAAGTGCAAAAGCGGCCCTGAGTCACGCCGTGCCATGGTCCAGACTGCTAGAGCATCTCGGCTTGCCATCTGACTACCCAAACAATCCCTTGTTTGATGTTATGGTCACTTTTCATCATTCAACCAGCGCCCCAGCACTCAGCATACCTGGCTTTTCTCCCTGTTTGACGTGGTCCGAGGGATCAAAATTCTCCTTGATGGTTGAATTCATCACGCTCAAGACAGGAAAATTGTTGATGAGGATGGAGTACGATACGGACCAATACTCATCGCAGAAGATTTCAAGTATCGCGGGATCCATCGCTGAAGCGCTGTCCAGCCTCACGGAGGGTCTACCTCTAACTATGATGAAGAAGCCAGCCGAACACACCATTATCCCTCCAAAAGAGCTGAACTGCTTATTTGGTCTTGCCTTAGACGAAATCTAGTTTCCCCGTGCCAGTGACAGATTGAAGCCGACCCTCTAGATCAATATGCTTTCTATAGCATTTCGAGGAAGATGGAAGGAACAATATCTTTTTCGTTACCATTATTTAGAAAAGTAATTCGTTAATCTCTCATGATAACTCTCCTCCATTTGCTTGATGCCCCAGGGTTCCAAGTATAAAATCTTTGTGATGTGAGCTTTACCAAAGACTGTGCTGCAAAGCCGGATCCCCGCAACGCTATATGTACTCGTGCAAGTATTCGGCTCTTCCGATAAGGGAACCCATTCTTCATCTTTTTAAATCCTTCTTACGCGCGGCTCATATGTCCTACGCCACCTTGTACGCTACGATGCTTTGGAGATTTATTAGAGCGACGTCCACTACCGGATTGCATAAGACTGATAAGGACAATTGTGTAAGACGATAGATATTATCAAAGCGCTGGAGAAGACTATGGGATACCAGGTGCTCGAAGATAACAAGACGAGGTTGAAGTTCATCGCCAACATTGCTATTGCTACGAAACAGCAGATATCACTTCAGAACAAAGGCTAGAAATGTCTGCTTAACACTCGTGGTATCGTTTTCTATATTTCGTAACAATTACAGCGCTCGCCTTCATATCCAGCGTCCCTCCATGTCCTGATTTATCTTGGTGAGACCACAAGTCATTGATGAGAATTTCCATGGGCTTATCAGTTGCAGAGTCCCCTACCGTCTCCTCTGCCTTCTTCCAACCGCCCGGCTCTGCACCGAAATAGACCAACCTATCCCACGCCCACTTTTTACAGTCTTCAACTCGGACTTGTGTTATGTGAGCATTAATCTTGATCGTATATTTGTTAAAAGCCAGCCTCCACCATTGCTCCTCTCCTATCTTTCAACCATAATGATCCTTTTCGAGAATATCCGACAAGAGAAACTCTACCCCACGGACATGCTGATGAGTGGGCTTGAACACTACCATCGTCGGTAAATGTTCCAATGCCGGCGGCTCAATGTGCTGCACGCCCTTTCAATGTTTCGAAAGACGTGATATCCAAAATCGGGGAAGCACATCGCCGTGCAGTTCATTTCGGGTAACCTTTAGGTTTACAGTGCAGCGGCGCTAAAGATTTCGTTTGATGTCCGTGGCTTCAATAGGAAGCTAGACGTACGGCGATGATCGATATGGCTAGGGAGAGCCCACAATGGCGAAGTCGTTATATATCGGTACAATGGGCACAGTGGTATGGCTCTCGGTCTGTTGACACATATGTCCTTGTTTTGAGCCGTGATTGCCATGAGAATTCTGCAGTCGGCATGACCGTTCAGGTTCAGCCTGCATGTAGGAATGCGGCGTAAGCCTCATGCCATTCCATCTTAGTCGACCGAAGCCTTTTGTATCATAGTGACTGGGAATAGAGTAGGAAATAAATTGCGGCGTAGACGGAGAGAGCTCCACGAATATATGATGAGAAAATTTGAGCGGCAAAGGAGTTAGCCTACTAATGCAATATTTTTTCCTTATGGGAGAGGTTGCATGAAGCCCAGGGAAGCTTATGGGCGTGAAGCGGAGTTATGACCTGATGTACCGTATGGAAAGAGCTGATCCGCGAATAGATCCTCTGCCTGTGGTAGCATTATGGTAGCGTTTGGCTTGTTGGAGGGGGTGGGGGGAAGTTTGGTAGATTATCCACGTCTGTGCCTGCTACCAGAAGTGGACATGAGATTTCGTCATGTTTGGAAGTACCGTGATTCACGTAACATAAGCCTCGGTAAAGTTTTTATGCCAAGCATCGCTATACTTACACTATGGATGACTAAGGAAACGCCAGTTCAACGCCTGGTGGTCAGGCGTTCGCGGACACCATGTAAAGTTGAGTTGAGTTGGAATTCTGGCAGCTAGTGAACGTTCAGGTGAGCATATCCGGTTTCTGAAGTGGATGATGAGTAGAAGGTAGAGTTCAGCAGAGGGTAAGAGAATATCTTGTAAAGCGCGAAGCAGAGTCGAGCCCTATCTTTATACAATGGCCTTGAAGCATGCTACTTCAAATCTTGCACTGAGTCCCCAACCTCTAGACCAACATGATGTCGTTGTAGACGCATTTGGAGGCTCGCTTCTTCTCTTCTCTTCTCTTTTGACCTGACTCAGCCCTATATCAGAGTGTTAGAGAGAGGCGCGGCGGATGGTTAGTTATTACCGCAGTTGTTTGTACTTTCGTGGATGAGCTTGTACATTTAACATGCCATTCATTACAGCAGCTCAGCTTTCTATCGCCTGATTCAATAAAAACATAGGTTGGAACTGATATCAACACCAAATTCTTCCCTTTAAGTCATGGTCCCCAGTTCACCTTCTATGAACACAAAATTGCGCATCCATGGTCTGAGTTTGAATATGAGGAATATGGAATTGTTCACCAGTGGCTTAGTCTTCCGCGAGTAGCGCCGGCGCAGCTTTCTGGGGCGGTCAAGAATCTCTTTGACCTTGTTAGACCTTGTGGCTGGATACAGCTGATAGAAACTGAGCAGAGTGGTCCGAATTCCGGGCCCTTGTTTCGCCAATTCCTGGATTTTGTGCGGCTTGTCTTGACACCATGTGGGCAAAGCCTACACAGACTTATGGTTCATGTATAGTCATGTGCTATAGGCACGTGAGCTTATCAGTGAGATTAGATTGAATATTAGTTAGTTGATTAGTCAGTAGAATAGAGCGAAGCCTTCTCCTTAAAGAGAGAGCTCCGCACCAGCTTGAGGGAATCAACACTTACATCATACTTTGGAACTACCCCTGATACACCATGGGCGCGGGACGGAAGTAAGCCAGCAAAATGAAAGGATGACTTCAGTAAGCGGGCGCAGTCAATATCCACGAAGCGTTGGTTGGTATGGCTTTTGACGCATCGCATAGAGATCCTGCTTTGATGGAGAAAGGACTTATATCTACGATTGGTGCTATTGCCAGCCTGGTTATACTGCAAAGATATGTCCATTGAATTTAGGGAACAAAAAAATTCAGACCTAACCGCATTTGGACATAGAAATGAGATTAAAATCTGGTCATACCAATGAAGAGCTGGATTCGATGCTGGAGAGACTGTCCAAAGAACTAGGTGAAGTAGGCGTCCACTATCTCTAAGACCCGCATGGGACAGGAAAATCCCGGTTAAATGACACGAAGGTCTTGAGGTGAAGTTCCCCCATTTCTCAAACCCAATTCAATTGACTGAACATTCTGACAACTAAGCCGGGAAATAATCACTATTTCTGGTTTCGATTCTTACGGGCTGATTTGGGCCGACGGCGCCTGGTCTGACATCATAATCCAGACGTAGATAATTTTCCCAACAAGACGTAAGTCGAATAATTGATGATGCAATTACTTAAGTCGCACAACTAATTGAAGGAAGACTTCACATTGTCTATTCATTTTCGAATACGAACATCCAGACAATTCCTCCGCTAGTATTCTTACAATGGGCCCCGCAGGAAACCACTTTCATACTAAGATACTCGCTGAAGATGTCCCGGAAGTTGTCGACAAAGTTACGATCTATAAAAATGAATGACGGCTCCCTAGCCAAGGCAACGCAGCGAACCAATGACACGAAAATTGACGGTAGAAAGATTCAGTCATTGAAAATCTTCATTGATGGTATTTAATTGAGTTCAATGATTTCCGGACAGAAGAGGAAGGCTTCCTTGTTCGGCGACCTGAAACAAATGTGAATTCGGATTTCGTTAAACAGTTAGGATTGGATTCTAATGAAGATGTGCCATCATCACTATGACATTCTATCAGACCAACGCTGGTGAACTATTTTCAGCGGGAGACTGTGCGTCGCCATTCAACATATGTCGAATGCGTTTGTTGATGGGCGCGAATTCTGGAGCAGAGAGCTTTCTAAACCGTAACATGCAGCTTATAGAAAGAGACTAGCCGTACATTCTTCATTGCAGTTGTTCATCTGTTGATATACTTATGGGCCGGTATAACCGTACATTTAGATAACAGAAAGGCTAATATCGGGTGGCTTCCGTAATGCTTACTAACTGGGATTGTGATTAAGGAAGCGTGAAAGTATGTGACAATTAAGCTGGAGTGTGCAACTGGCCGCGAAGCCAACCATCGGCCTAAGGAACACGCCGTAGTCCAAGTTAAGGTAGCTTGGAAGACGCATTTGAGGGGATCTCCTGACGTCCCGACTACATGCAATAACCATCAGCGGTGTGGTTAAGATATCCAACTGATTATAAGTTTACCGATAGTCGCTCTTGTCTTGGGGATTTCGCGGTGACAGTTAAATCTGGAGATGCACGAAGTGCGGTGAATTAACAGCTTTTCATTTATGTGAGCATTACGAAGGCCCTTCGATCCAATAGATCGTGTCTGTTAAAGTACGTTTCGCGCGAATGAAGTTACACGCATATTAAATCAGTTTCTGCTTACCATACTTTTCCTGGCTAGAGATTCAAGTTGATGCGCCTACGCCCCATAAGGCTCAGGTAATATTCTGTACGCAACTCTGACCACTTCAGGGAGACGTTGTAGATTGCCACACCAGATCCACTGTTAATATATGGCCAGAATTTCGTTGAGAGGTAGTACATGGAAAAGATATTGCGGCGCGGTTAATTTACAGGGACCAACTTCCCCGGTGGTGCGTGGATATGCTATGCATAAACGTAGGTTTCGGTGCTAGAATGATTCACAGGTACCATGACACACCATACTAGATGTGTATTTAAGATGTACTCAAACATCGCTGCATGATGACCCTGTCCGTGTTGACTGGGTTTTCTTCGACGCACGGAGGACGCGGTTTCGGCTTTGATGGTTGAACTGAGCAACGTCGTTGAGCTGAGCAGGGGTATTAGGAACAATGGTACTCTAGCCAACGGCTATTTGTCCAGTTGCGGATAGTCAGCACTAGAAAAATGATCGGCAAGACCGAGCAATGATATTGTAAAATAGAGGAGGATTAGCTAGTAAGATTGTCTGCCCGTCGAGTCACATAAGCGCGATTGCGCGATCCGTTCCGCCAAATCCTTCCAACAGAGTTCAATATCAACATAACAGTGCTCACGAGCTTTTTCTTGGGGCGTTTCCGGATTGAAGCCATCAGGACCCACTCCCGCAAGGGCCTTGATCATCCGGAGTACCTCTACCCCCTGATGTACCTCTTTGAGTATTATCTCAGATCTCCAAGTTGACTGCTCTTCCGCATCTATGCAGAACTTCCCCAATCCCAGCCCTGATTTACGGAGGCCCAGACTTCGGCTTGCTGCGCTTGTTGGAAGACCGTCTTCCCCTTCTGAGGCAAGTCTTGCGTGACAGGACTCCAATAAGTGATGAATCTGATACATGATGGTTGCAAATAGCATCATACATCGCAAATTGCGAGAAGTTTGCTGAAACCCGATGAGCTCCTGGAGTTTTGCGAATCCTTCCCTGACGATACCCAAAATAATCTTGAAAGCTCTCAGATCCGCCACGATATAGCTTTCTAGGTCACTTATCATTTGACAGCATTCCACAACGCACTCGCTGTCGATAGCGTTCTTTTGCTGCTGGTCTTGTGTAACTGAATTCTTGAATATGCCCAAAGAATCTGATGTCTGGTTTAAAGATGCGGATTGCGTTTGATGCGGGGAATTCAGAGGTGTAGTGGACATTAACAGCTCATCGAGATTAAATCCCATTGTGGGCAGGACAGAGAAGTCGCTAGTGGATGAACCGATGAGTGTATTCGATGACGACTGGAAATTGCTTGTACTGGTGTCGACAACGTGGCTACTGGAGTGCGAACTATGCGTATTCGAATGGTCTATAAAATCACCGTCCTCGTCAGAAGCATTCACCTGGGGTTCTGTAGCCCATGATATTGTTTGGTCGTCGCCTTCATCCTCAAAGGAATCTTTTTCGTGCCCTCTACCGGTGGTTACCAAATCAGACACAGCACCAGTATTTTGACCAACATGCTGATTTTCTCCGCTTTGCGTCTTGCGTCTCTTTCCCCTGATACCAGGGACTTTCCCAACCCTCGACTCCATATATATGCATGGTGTCCCTAAATTTTGGCATCGATCACAGCCTGTTCGTTGACCACTACACTTGATCTGCTGATACTATTAGCCTACCAACACATGTTGACGCGTACGGTTAACCTGACTTTGGCCGCGCAACACTGATTGCATGCTGATCGAAGCTTGATCGGCCGTGGACCGCTCTTTTGACTGCTGGAGGAAGATTGGCTATAAAATGTCAGTGAATGTTATTATATGAGTATTGACGCTTCTCACGAACCTGAGAGGGGTAAGGAGCATGGTCTTTTTGTGAGGCGAACGTAATGTAAGGGTTTTGCGAAGGAATATATATATATGGTAGGCAAATGTAAACAATGGAATGATGAAATGAGGATTGGGTTTCAAACAAGCCACGGGCTTTGCAAGAGGCCTTC
This sequence comes from Delitschia confertaspora ATCC 74209, assembly GCA_010093945.1. Lineage (NCBI taxonomy): Eukaryota > Fungi > Ascomycota > Dothideomycetes > Pleosporales > Delitschiaceae > Delitschia > Delitschia confertaspora. The sequence continues at coordinate 43,817 of ML993879.1, forward strand.
CTTTTATCAATTTTTTTGCGGCGAAGCTCTGTGTGTCAGAGTGGGAGATAAAAGACAATCCATGCCATTTTACATTGCCTAGACGGCCAAAATCGACTTGCACCTTGCGTGCATGTACACAGTGCAGAGCACGATGTCTGAAAAGGTAGTCTAGTGTACATGCACCAGAAAAGGCCCCTCTCGTACGGGAGTATCAAAGGGAAAGGGGAGCCGGCCTTGCAAATCAAGAAGTTCGCGAGACCAGGGATTTTTACTTACTTACCTTTCGTCTCTGCCTGACATGATTATGCAGTGATCATATTGCCTTACCCCGCATAGAACTGAGCAAAGCTCGTTTGTATGCTGCGCAACCAGCTGATACGGAATAAGCGCATGTAGCATCAATAGGGTAAGATTTACACTTTGCGGATCATTAATTTTTGGAGGAAGTAAGTTACCCCCCACTCGAAATGAATTAAATACATCGCCTTGTCCAAGGACGCTGACTGCGTTGATAGCGCGAAGCTTGACCAACAGATGTAAATTTTTGAAGCTAGGCTTTTTGCAGTTCCTCAGTCTTGCCTATGCACTATGATAGGAAATTTGAGGAAGTTTCGGACTGGATGCGGGAAGAAAAATGAAACGAGATGCTGCGGCTGAACTGCGGAGACATAATTCTCCTTGTTCAAGCTCACGGCGCAACCTGACATGTATAGTGGAAATTGGATAATTCAAGTGATATGGCACATCAGTAATGCGGTTGATGTAGCCCTGGAGCAGCTTACACCTGGTGTCGATGGTGCATATTGATCCGCTGATTACGTGATAATGAGATACCATTGCACTTAGCCACCCCGCCCCCTTTCGCAGGAGAAACCTTCTCATAGTAAGCTGTTCATACTGGGTTCCCCCACATCATCATGAAATTCGGCTGCTCACCTCAATTCGTCCGGCCACCGGTCAAAAGAAGTTCATCTGTAAGATCCGTCGTTAGACGCTCCAAGCCAGGTTCCCAGGTTCTCGACTTACAGACTTATATGGGGAATCTCCCTTCAAGCCAAATATCCAACTCCATGAGTTGGATGATGTTTTCCGCTCTACAATAGCCAGCCAGTAGGCCTTGAGGCCTATGTCCTGATGGAGGTTGTATTTGGCAGAACGGAAGTGCTCATGGATATTGTCTTTTGGGAATGAATGAATTGATTGTTATGTCTGCAGTGACAAACATATATACATGAGATCATGAGATTGTAAGACTCAGGGAAGGCGCGGAAGCATATAGTAATGTATGTAACGTTATCGCCACGTAGTTTGGCAAACCTACTAGACGTTTCCAGCATAGCGAGATTGCCATTCCAACATGTCCGACTCTGATAGTTCGAAGAGATAGGTTTAATGCTGAATTTGCAGGGTTAACTTCACCCCGTGAGAGATGTGTCTCGCTATATATAGTCTTCGTTGGTTAATGCAAGTCCGGTCTTCGATACACTGAGGTGCTGAGCAGCGGTACGGTATGGCACTTTCGCCTACCTCCGCCGTCTTACTTGCAGTTAGAGGATTGGATATTTGTGTTTTTGAACGCTAATACACAATTAAAAGTTGAAAGAAAGTCTCCCAATAGCCACTATCCAATAAAACTCGTAAGGCATGGGTATATCCACTTATAACACTTCTAATATGGCTAATCCCATCAGCCCTAACGGAGAAGCCTCTTTGTAACAGTCCTCAAACGGCAGCGTAACCCAACAGCATAAAACTTCAAATAGGTTCTTCGAACGCGAGCGCTCAACTGCTTTCCTCTATTAACATTTCAATGCTCAATTAGTCCTTGGGTAACTCATTGGAAGGGACTTTACACAATCCAGATCAGCCACTGGACCCCGAGGGTGCAAAGCTGGCCGCGAAAGCCATATGTTTGCTTCATACGACGGCGCAAAAACTGGATATGGGGGCGTTTAAACTTGCGGATCATTCTCTAAGTGAATAATCTATTCAGCTTGATCTGTGGTGAAGACACGGCGCTTCGTAGCATGGGGAAATTGCTTACTGATTTTTGGAAGGGCACATCAATACCAATCCCTCTACACTGCGGTTGAGAGAAGAATTCTGGATATTCTATAGCTGAAAAACGCGACAGTACACAAATTAGCAGCCCCCAGTAGCTTCCATGGGGACTGGCTGGACCAGATCATAAGAATTCTTTCCAACAAAGGCGTTTTCAACTACGACGAGGACTCTAGTACATACAAAAATAACCGTATCTCGACCTTATTCCTCAAGGACTGTTGGACTCAATGACACTACTGAGTTGAGTTTTACGGAAACCCATTTTACCACATCCTTCACGGACTTCAAGTGTTCATCGAACAATTTCAACCAGATGGGCCGGTTAGGTAACTATGATACCTATCAAGACATGTTCTCACCCCTCCAGTACCAAAGATGATCGCTGTTTCTGCATGAATCCTTGGTGTAGGTGCTGTTGCCCTTGCCCGTGATATTCTAGAAGTCCACTCGCGGGAAGAAGTCGCCGGAGAAGTTATTATGGACATTGGAAGAGGTCGAGGAGGCATTATTGTGTCTCTGCTTCGCAGGTACCTACCATTACAGGGGGGATTTTCGACTTGCAAAGCGTCATATCCCATGTCTTCCCTTTCTTTCACGACAGGGATGGACAATATACGAATGTAGAAGAGAGCGTACCTCACACACACCTTATTGAAGGGGAATCTTTGAAGTTTGTCTCTCATTTCTCGTTATATACGACGAAGTGTTGCCTTGATGACTGGAAAGATCAAGAAGCCGCGCCAATCCTTTGAAACATTCGAAAAGCAATTATCCCCGTTCCTAATAACCTCTAAGTGACCATGGGGCGATACTAACCGACGGATACTCAAATAGGTTATCTTGTTACGTCGATATCAACATGATGATGACCGCAAATGGCCTAAGACAGACCGAGAAGAAATGGAACTCACTAGTTCAACGAGGTTGGGAAGTTTTACGCTGTCACGCGGGAACCGCGTACCGATAGCATTAGCCTCAGTCTTACCTGCGCCATGACTTAGTCATATATAAACTCCCCTCAGTACAGAGATAACTCGGTAGAATTCAATCTTGTATTCACCTCACAAGTTCAAAGTGCAGTTATCACACGGCTATATCTTTCCCCCTTAACATACGCATATACAATTTGGGGAATACCCAAGTAAAGACCCTTGATTTTAGGCCAGTTAATAAAGAGTACATCGTGGGCCATGATACTCCTGAAGGCGAACGAGTACATATGCAGCATGAGTGGTAAAGACCAGAATGGGTGGTCTAGTTCACGCCCCTATTCACTCTAAGCAACGAGACCGGCGCATTTTGGACTCCAATACAACGGATGGTGGGTCTTCGCTTTGCATTTGTGGTTCGGAACGGACAGTTGCGTTTAAGAGTCTGACTCCTAGAGTTGGCTTCTAGGTTTTCATTGACCACTACTTACATTGTGACTGATATTGCTGGTGGTATCCTCCCTAGTAACTATACACAGTGTCCTATCCAGTTCCAATAAAAGTCAATTACCGGTTCATGGCCATCGGGGTGGACTTCCTTTTTTGGTCTCGTTAATGAATGTCTTTTACTTGGTGTATATGGCCGTCCGTCTACGGAGGAAGCCGTGAATTCTCTTTTTCTTTCTCTGGTAAGGTCCAGGAATTAGATCCAACTCTTTGAAGGCAATTACTCTGGAACTTCTTCACCAGAAAAGAGGGCTGGGTATTCCTTAACAGTAAAATTCAATATTCTTACAGCGGATATCTTAACGAATTTTAGGACAGCCGGAGAGTATAGCCTTTCATTACGGAAATAGCTCTAAGAAGGGTTCGTGGTTGATGTCGTCGAAACACAAATTGACATGCATTTGGGTGCCTTAGTAATTACCTACTCCGCCTTTTGGTGAAAAAGTTTGAAGGGAGTCTTCGCAGCCAGAGACTGTGGGAGCGGGCCAATGTGGGCGCGAGTGCGGTATCAACGGGGACGTTTGCGGGAGTTGGAGTGGCAGCGCAACGGCAAGCATTAGCGCCCTAATTTGGCTGAGAAACTCACAGACATACAATGTCGTGAGGTATTAAAAGGGCTCAGCAATAAAACCAATGTGTTGATAATTGAATTTTTTTTCTGAACTATCTATCTCGTTGGATGTTGTATTTTTCTTGGACATCCCAAAGTTTTGGTGGTCAAATCAGGTGAGCGCGGTGACGAAGGTCAAGGGTATATCTAAACAGATAGCTCTACCTACATCCTTGAATGCGGGACCTCAGCCCAGCTCTTCGCCGATTATAATTATGGAGGCCATCTAGTGAGCTCTGTTGTAGAAACCTCCAGAGTAGGAATAACTCGAATGCTCCGCCAGTTAATGTATACCTCTCACACAATTCAGCATGTGTTGGTTGATGGAGGCTGTATTTGGCAAAACGGAAGTGCTGATGGATTTTGTCTTTGGGATGAGTGAATTGATTGTTATGGCTGCAGGCAAAGAAGTGCCAAACATTTATATCAAAATATATTCGTATATGCTGCTTTGTCCTTTCACTTATTCTTGTACATTTTGGGCACGGTTTATCCATTGAGAACCGTGGCCTTCCTGAACATCAGCTTCGAAAGCTCGAGAACTCTCCCCATTTGACTTGTTATCATCATGTTAGAGCCGGTTGAAGCAGAATCTCAAACTATTTAATATTATCATTATAGCCCATTTCAGCGGGGATTATAGTTCTCTAATCCATCAGTTGCGGAGGAGCTCTCTCAGAACCGTCCTTCGCCATCATGATAACAATTGCAGGTGTGGGAACCACTACCCTGCACTCTCCGCTGGTAGTTCAGCTAACAACTGCCGAAGAAACCGTCCCCTCCCTAATCACTATGAGCTAAATGATCTGTGGCTCGTACATAGAGTCGAACTTACGCAAGACCGTGGATTATTAAAGAAGTCACAAGGGCATACTACGCATACCGGGCGTGCGGGGTTCCGGTATCTATCCGTGGAATACTCTCCTTCGTTTCCAGACTCATCTTTTATCGTTGCATTAGTTCGTATCTACTGCGAGGACTTCTAAAGTAATGGGGACCTTAGAGCTTGCCGGGGTCGGGAATGCAATACCGATTGAGGCCGTCGCCAGGATCGTGAGAATTGCAAACTTCATTGAGAGTACAAATTCTATCAGGTAGAGGATTTTGGATATTTTCGTCTATATAGCAGTGACGAGCCTAGTACTTAGATCATACGAACTGGGAAATGGCAGCCTTTTAAACTCCATACCACATCTCACAATTCGCCTCCCCCTTTGTCAATAGATTGTGCTAGTCTTGTATGGTTTTCGAAATGGGCTTCATGTGGCGAGCTTTCCAGGACACTCAATCATTACTCAATCTCCACCCGGTGACATTGGAGCATTAACAGTACATCATTTCAAGAAATATCATTGACGGATATAAATGTTGAGCCGAAAGGACCCGTTCTACGTCAATTAGATACCATCGCGCTCTAGTCTATGTCAGCTTTCAGAACCTTCGAAGCGAACGTGACCTATAACAAAAGAAGGTGTAGAAACATACTTACGTCTGTGTCCCACCCAGAAGTAAATAATGAGCGGTGAGGAAGAAAAGCAAAATATGTGTGTAGATGTAAGCCGAGACGGCATATGGTAGGAGCAATTTGCTGCGGACTCAGCACACAATACATGTATATATACTCAACAGTTCATTAGACCTAAGGACAACACAGAAAATGATCACCAGAACAATACAGACTGTTCACTACCCCAGTATTCACCTCATTCTGCTTACAGTAGATCATAAAGTAGAATCCGCTACACACCTGTTCCCGAAATGCCACTCCAGTTTGCTAAATCCTAGAGAGGAAGAGTCGCACTGTATCATAACATTAGAGTATAAAATCACACTTGCACTGGAAGGAATTTCACGGCTAGTGGAGTCTGCGGCTCATTTTATAGTAAAAGCCTTTGAATAGGACTTTAGGAACCCTTTTACCTCCTTACGAGAATGCGTATGTGAGTGATTCTTCATGCGATGAACAGACCAGCTAATAAAGAGCGTCCTCAAGTAATCGTGAACTCAGATACTGAGTGGTGATATTAAAGTAGCATTGAAAGATTAGCAGTGTTCGGTTTAGCTGAGTCGTTCTATGGCAGACATTCCTTAGCCTAGCGACTCGTACCACGTAATGATCGACCTTGCATCCACAGCCACATACCAAGTCAATCCCGATAAATGAGATTTTCACATTTATGAATTCAAAATCCTGGATTACCGCGAAATGTGGTAAGTTCGGGCGAAACGAAACGAGTGAGTATGGGGGTGAGGGTTAAAGAATGGTTGAGAACACAAGACGTTCGTAAAGATTGTTTTCTTTTAAGAAGTTCAACTGGAGTAGATAGGTCAGTTGAAGTGTTCAAGCTTACGGGGAACCTATTGATCCTTCGGTCAATCTCACTCGTATCAAATTGATGGACGCGCAATATTGCATATCAGTGCTTAACATCTCTCGTAAGCCATGCGTCTTGTCTTTTCCGAAATATGGGGATTGGGAGAATTACAGTTGGCGGGCCAAATTTGCATGGAGGTCAGCCAGTCAGCTTGTCACTCAGCCCACCCCTTTTAACGACAATCATGCCATTTCCTGGAAAGTAACGAAATCGGATCCGAAGGGACTTTAATCATCAGAGAAGCCTGGTTCAAGAAGTTTATACGGAGTATCATTTGCGCAATTAATATCTGTAACACAGAGGTTCGGACTCCGTATCTAGAACCCTCAATACCGGAATATCCGGTGCAAGTCCTCCCATTTTAAGAAGATCCGTAATAGAAGCAGATTCGTGGGAATGATGTGCTGCAAGCCCTTCGTATTGGGCTATTCTTGTTCGTTCCCTAGACTGCCACCTCCACCACAATCGATCGAGCTGTGTATGATGCAGAAAGAATACCGGATCTGTTTGGACTTATGTCAACATCAAGTCCATCGGTTGAGATTCAAGAATTTCAAGTAACTTACCGGAAGGCGCGGTTAAAAGAGAGAAATCACCCCGGATGCTACGTGGTATAGCGAGATGTGGTCCGTTCTCCAGTCCGAGATTGAAAGAATTGTAGTTAGGAACATCGAGGAGTTCTTCTATTCTTTCCGGCACTAAAGACTCAGATTGGGCTTCCAGCTCCTCTCCGGTGAGGAAACCTCTAGAGAGACAATGAGGGTAGTATTCCTCATCAAGATAGAGGATTTCCCACTCCTTGAAGGGGCCATCGCTCACACAGTATCCTTTCACAATGTCTTCCTTTGACTTGTTTGGCTGTCCGTTTGAACCAAATCCGTGTTCTGCGTCCCATATAGGAGAAGCGGTCACGTCCTCCCAGTCAAGCTCCCAGTTCCAGTAGCTATACTTGTTAGAAAATAACGAAGATTGAAGCCTGAAGAAAATGGACCTACGGTATGGTTCCGTCGTAAGCACATGCGTCCATCAAAGCGATCTCGTAAACGTGAACGAAGTATCTGTGCCACGCAAGGAATGGTGCGGCATCATGTACTAAAGAGATGTGAGATCAAGACTTGAGATAACGGGTTTTTATTGAGACACATACCGTACTCTCCTATACGACTGTGAATCCAAGGAAAGTCGTCATAGTACGATTGATTCAGGCCCAATGATGAGGGCCATCTTTTCAAACACTTGACAGCTTCAAGATACTGATGCTTTTGAGCCATCGACAGAGTTCGCCATTCTCGCCTCATGGCGATTAGATCACATTTACTACTCTTACTGAGGCTCCCATTCGGCTTAGGATATTTCCAGCGGAGAGATGCCCCTATCATGGCCACTGATATCAATAAGAGGAGTGCCCATATGGCTACCTTGAACCTTATGGACCCTTTTCGCGAACGCGGAGGGATGAAGACATCGGTGTCGTCTTCTTCAAGAGAGGCGTATCGAACTCTCGATTGTCGAGAAAGGTCCATCGGTAATTGCCGTGTTATTGAGATTGTTTGGAAGTCTGTACATTATTGAGTAGGAAATGCAATCGAACTCTATGTTTCCTAAGACCTGGACGGCTGTGAGCTCCCCACCTTACTTCTCCAGCTGAGCTCAGGGCTGCTTCTCGATCAAAATTCGGACCTGCGCCCCAGTCATCATTGCCGAGACATCGCCCCAGGTTTGTGTATCCCCGTTACGGTGTAGAGCAGCATCAACAAGGATTTCTTTCGCAGTTCTGGGCAAAACCTCCAGGATATGTTATATCATAAGCTTGCTTCGCCCCCATTTTTCTGAGACATTAAACCCTAAATGCCTAATTTTGATTTCCCAAGCTGAACCTTCTTTCATTATGGCCACCGAGGGGTTGCACACCTGGGGTTTTGGAGTCATTAATTGGGTGCGACCGGAAAAGCCTATTTCAGTATTAGCTGTTAGGGTGTCCGGAGGGAGTATCTACCGTTCTATCACACCGTAACCAGGTAGATACACGGTCATACTGGTTATCTTGCACATCTATTACCTTGTTGATTGGATACTTTTTATGTATCCATGGGCAATTCCAGAATCTCTCGGTGTCTTATCTTCGTCACATATGTCCAAACCTGACTTGAATTCTTCATTTTCGTAATTCCTATAAAACTGTGGTTTAATTCACCGCCAACTCTATCAAAAGTCCAACATTTCACTTTTCATCTATTCCACTTGAGGCAAACTTCTTCATTCAGTTGAGGCCCACTTATTCATCCGCTAGACCTCCAATATGAAGCTTTCCGGAGTCATCACTCTCGCTCTCATGGGATGGGTCGTCGCATCACCCATTGGTTAGTCTCTCTAAATCTTTGTCGTATCTCAAACTCGCTCTAACTTACTGCTTAGACTCCAACTCCGGCATTTCTCGTACGATCGAACAGTTCGATGGGATGAAACGCGGGGCTTTGCCGAAAGACGTCAAAGCTGATTACCGTCGAGAAGCGTTTCCCAAAGATGTCAAAGCTGATTACCGACGTGAAGCATTTCCCAAAGATGTGGAGGCTGACTACCGACGGGGTGCTTCGGATTTCAAAGCCTATTACCGGCGTGACGCTTTTGCGAAGGACGTTAAGGCAGACTATCGACGAGAAGCTTCACCCAAAGACGAGAAGGCCGACTACCGACGTGAAGCGTCTCCTAAAGACGTCAAAGCTGATTATCGACGGAATGCCTCTCCAAAGGATGTCAAAGCCGACTACTAAAGCTTTTACCTTGGCTAGCCAGGGACTGTCTGATCAAGTGGAGACTCAATCGTGGCTTGGTGGCTTAACCGGAGATATGCGAGGAGCGGGAGGGTCCTTCAGCGAGTTTAGTCTGTGATCTTCCTTTCAGTATGACCGAATATTTTGATTTTCGTATTCCTATACCTTAATAGTGCAAATCATATTCATTTCTATTTTGGGCAACACCTGATGTATACATCCCCTTGAAAGTTTGTATATTAAAGATCTGTTGCACGAACATCTTTCTTGATAGTGATTGGCGGATCATTGTCATATGAAAGAGTTGGATTTGGCTATCGGGGTTTCCAGTATCTGGTTTGAGGCGTGATCACGCAATACACAAGAGTTCACCGTCGACTCATGTATGTCCCCGAAACATTCGGTTCCGGCGAACAGTTGGAACCGGGGGTTCATTCAGCCAATGATGATATGCAGTCAGCCTGCCGAGTAACGGACAGGGCTGTAAGTATCGCCGGGTCTTCCAGAAAACGAATGATCGGAGGAGCGTAAGTGCCGTCGAGATTTGTGTGGCTATGCAGTGATATCAGTTTCTTAATTTGTCGTCGTGTAGAGGAAATGTGAGTCCAAACTTCCCATATGGATGAAGATTCGACCTCCAAAGATTCGTTGCTGCCGCAGCACGAGAAAGATACATCAGACGCGCCTCCCGGATCTCATGTTGGGAGAGACTCAACAAATACCCTTCACTCTCGCGGTATTCTCCTTAGCTTCCTATGTATCAGTCTCGCCTCCGTAGCCCTCAACATATACCTCCTCATCCAAAATGTCTCCTCCCGCGAATTATATTCAAGCAACCAACTACCCTCAACCCTCATGGGCTCCTCAGCATACAGTAATGCTTCCAACCGCAACCCCTTTCTCTCCCAGTTTACTAACTACTTTGCCAGCTAGTCTCGGTCTCGACATCCCAGTAACCTACTATCACCACACCGATTACTGGGGCATGAACCAAACTCGAGCCGATGAACTTTGGGAAGCTATTGATACGAATCCGATGGTGGTTGCGCTGTCTGACCAATGGGTGGATGCGCATGGTTTACCAAAGTCGGACCGGTGGGCATGGGATGAGGGGAAGGGGAGGTATTTCGTAAAGGTATTCCATCAGTTGCATTGCTTGGTAAGTGGACTTCAAGCCTATATTTTGTAAGGTGACTAGAGTGCTAACTTTCCCACAGAAATTCATACGTCGAGCTTTTGTAGATTACGAGCGGGGGAAAGCTCCCACATTAAACGGACGCCATGTCCATCACTGTCTGGATACGCTCCGGAAGGATGTCACATGCATAGCAGACGATACGCTGATGCCGACTGGAGAGGAGGCGAGGTCTATCGGAGATGGACAACAATTGATGTGTCGAGACTTCGGGAAGCTTGTAGAGTGGATCTATGATCCCGAGAGACATGCTTGTCATCGGGCGTTGGACGATTACAGATCGATTACGCATCCGCTTGAGAGGTATGCGTTCTGCCCGAAAGACTCAAAGTATTATAATGTTATGATGGATTATTTTACGGAGAATGGCCATGTGGATCCATGGGGTTAGACTTTAAAACGGACGACTCCAATATACTCAGGTCTTTTGATTGTTACTTCTCGGTAGAGCAGTGAGAGAGACCACGAACATATAATGAACCAGCAGTATTTTTTGGGGGGGAAATCCTCCATCTGAACTCTCTCCATCAGACAAAACTTGCATACTAGTTATATATCACCCTCATCACAAAACGTGTCCATCAGGACAACCCTACCTCCTAACTAGATTCGATCCGACGTCTGATCCAGTGAAAAACTCTTCATTATATACGCCTGATGGTTCCCTTCTAGATCCCTTGAGAAGGAAATATTCGAATGCGAAGAGTCTCTCGATGCTGCAACTGTCGTTTGGGATTTTCCATTGGAAAGCAGCGCAGAATGTCCCGAGGGTTGGTTTGGTGCCAAACGGGTCTTAGTACTTCTGCCTCCGAAAAGACGAGGAATTACTGGCAAGCATGATACAACGAGCCCGGCGGAAACTTCGGCTACCCTGCATCCGGACTGTCAGTCAATTAATGGTGCAAGGGGAAGAGTTTGGATACTTACGCCCACAGAGAAACGGGCGCTAAAGAGATAGAGATGTCGGGATTGTCCAAGCTCTTAATACTCATAGCTAACCGCATGACGCTCGTCAAGCACGCGCTGCCCTTGATTAGCATAACTCTCCCACTATACAATCATCTACTCACAAAAACCCTGTAGCAAAAATCAACGACACGCCAATCTTCTGCTTCAACCTCAATTGCAACTTCCAAGTCCACACCAACGGAATAATCAGGATAATAAAGTCATCTATAACATTGATGACTCCCGTCGCCACAAACGTCTGATTTATGTTAATGCAAGTCCCCTTCGCCGTAGGATCCCAAATCTTCGTCCGCGGGTTGCATTGAAATATTTCCAGAAAGCCTAGGATAGTGAAGAAGACAATGTTGAGGAGTATCAAGGCGTTTAGACTGTACCAGCGGGAATTTCTGCCAGTGCGAAATGGAACGAAAATATCGAAGAGCTGCCAGAGAATGGAAAGTTTGGTGAAGAGGATTGCGGGCATGTAAATTACTTGTTGGATATTGAGAAGCTGTAACTTGTTAGACTGATGCCATGTACGCCGCAACGGTGTATGCTGTACCTCTGCCAATCTAGCATATGAATGCACGGAGACGTTCCAGGCATGCTTTCCCATCCCGACGTTTAGGAAGATAAATCCCAGGGTTATTTCGGCAATGAAGTTCAACTGCCATTTTGTTAGTGCGCAGGATCTCCCTAAGAACGAGAAATCGTTGCATACAAATCCTATCAAGCATGTCACTTCACACCAAGTATTAGCGAATCGTCTCAACCATAACTGCTTCTATACTTACCATCTGCCAATTTGAAAACTTTCATGATGAGAATCTTGATATAAAGTCTCAAGAATACAGTGATGGTCGGAACCACCAACATGACGATCAATGCTGCCATATACGCATTTTGCAATGAAGTTTTCTTGCTATTCAAATCTGACGTGACTCCGGATGGTGCCGGAAGTGCGCCGTGAGGTTCAGTTGCGCTCATCTCGATAGATTGGCGAGGCAAAGATGAAAAAAAAAAAAAAAAAAAAAAAAAAGAACGCTCGAAAAAGATAGTAGTATGCGATGGTTTACAGCAGATGCTAATGAAATAGATTTTACCAACGTTAGAGTTATCACCAATCAAGAAGATTCCCGGATGCTATAGGGAGGTCAGCTCGCGCAAGACCGAAACCGAAACCACTCCACTACACCATCTTCCAGCCTTCAAGCACCCTAGATACGACCGTAGGAAAATGCTGAGATGCTTACAACTCTTACACAAACTCTAGCAAGCTCCTTCATGCATTCCCTTAATGCGTTACCATTCCGTGTTCAAGCATATTGGCTTCGGACTCCATAATATTGCAGCAATATATGATATTGTGTTGAACCAGATCCAATAAGTTCGGCCCTATTTTTGTTCTGTTGAACGTTCCATTTACCAAAGTTCAGGAGGAACTCATGTAAATGTGACGAGGAATAGCAGGCACAAGACTGTAGCCATTTGCTTACGTCCCAATGTAGTGGTGCCCAATGTGACACAGCATGAATACTTTCGCTGATACAACATGTGAACAACCTCCATGATGTGTGGTTTCACACACTACATATGGAGGTCAATTGTCAACCATCAGGTCTGAATCTTCTTTCGCACAACTGTTCTGCCACATCAGAGGCTTTTCTACCACTTCGCCCACCTGCTCCTGCTCACCGCAACTGGAAGCGGCTCCTCCTCTGTCCCCCATCTTCCGTCCATAGTTCTTATCCCTCCATTTACAGTTGTACTGAACTCCATAATTACACATATACTTCTAGGCGTCGTGAAGGCCTCCAATTTGCACGCAAAATTATATTGCTTTTTAACAACAGAAAAAGGTAAACATCAACCTAAAACCCGTTCATACGATTTTAGTTAATCTCTATAAACGTTATAGGGCTGTTGAATTGTGTATGTTGTGGTTGCGAAGAAATTACTTCCGGTTATTTTCGAAATCTGACAGCCTCCTCTTCCGCTCTCCACCCCACCTCTTTGTTCTAACCATTTCCCTCACACCTCTAAATTCCAGTCTACGCCCCGAGATTTAATCATGGACAACACAAATAACGCCATCAAAACTTATGACTACATCATTTGCGGGTAGTTGGATCCTCCTTCTCCACGTTGCCCTCACCGTACTGACCTGGACCAGTGGCGGGACTGCAGGATGCGCCCTTGCGAGTCGACTTGCTGAGGATCCAAAGCTCTCAATTTTACTAATCGAGGCCGGACCACCCAATGATAAAGTTCCGGCATCAGCCATTCCAGCAGCGTAAATACGACATACACCCCTCTTGACAGCTCCTAGATACTGATTGGTCCGCAGTGTCTCTCAGGTGCTTGGCACTGACGCAGACTGGAATATCCAGAGCGAGCCATGTAAGGAGCTGAATAATCGGAAATTGCACCTTGGGAGGGGCAAGTAAGTCAAACGCCAGTATATTCTCGGGGGATTGCGGAAGCTGATCGTCTCTGAGTAGGTTTCTTGGAGGAAGTAGTGGGTGCAATGGGACACTTTGTATTCGCGGAGTCAAGCAGGACTATGATGACTGGGGGGTTGAAGGCTGGAGCGGGGAGGACATGTTCCAATACATGAAAAAGGTTGGTATATGTTTTGACGAGGATGAAAATGTTCAACAAAACTGACATGATGTTCAGACAGAGACTTTCCAAAACAAACCATGGTTCGATGCCGACATGAAGAGCCATGGCACCAATGGCCCGCTTACCACCGCACCACACGATCCCGCTCCCATTTCCAGTCTCGTGTTGAACTCCTTTCAATCCAAGGGTCTACCGTTCAGACCGGACATGTTCACAACCGGAGAAACTGCGAATGGTTGCGGGCATGTCGTGCGGACGATTTACAAAGGAGTGAGGACGACGTCGGTGGATTACTTCGGAAAGGAGAAACAGCATCCCAATATTGAGATTTTGACGGGCCATTATGTGGACAGGATTCTTCTGGAAACTGGCAGTGACGGCATTGTCCGAGCCTCAGGGGTGAAGATTCAAGACGCAGGCGGGGAAGTGAAGACGATTCAGGCACGCATAGAAATAATTATGACTGCCGGAGCCTACGGAAGCCCCGCCATCCTGCTACGGTCGGGCATCGGGCCTCAAGAAGAGCTGAGTCAACTTGGTATCGAGTCGAAAGTGAACCTGCCTGGGGTCGGCAAGAACCTCATGGACCATTTGGTAAGTCCCTTCTCTCCGCCATACAATTGGTCCCAGTCCTCATTCATTAATCACCATTGCTTTAGGTGATGCTTAGCTTCTACGAGGTCTCCAAACCGGACGTTACCAATGACCATCTGATTTGGCATACCGGAGCTCGCGAAAAGACAGCACAGGAATACAAAGCTTCACGCACCGGTTTCTTCTCCCAGTTTCCCTTCGGTGTCTTTGCTTTTGCGCGCCTTGATGAGCGACTGAAAGACAGTGAAATATGGCAAAAGACGAACCAGACTAATGGCCGGGATCCCATGGGAACAACTGAAAACCAGCCTCACGTCGAATTCTGGAATACCGAATGCTATAGCCCGAAATACATGTTCAAGGATTTCCCTCCGGATGGTCACTACGCTTTTGCGATGGCGACAACGTTTTACTCTCCGAGGTCATTGGGGGAGGTTACCATCACCTCGACCAACCCGACTGCCAACCCGAGAGTGCAGCATAACTACCTAAGTGACCCTCTGGACATGCTGATCTTCAGCGAAGGTTGCCGGCTTGCAAACGAGATTGCGTTAGAAGGTGTAGGGACAAAGGATATCATTGTCGGATCGTGGCCGGCGGCACATGGTCACGACAAGTATACCACAAGAGAGGATTGGCAGCAGGCGATTCGGCAACGGGCGGATACTTGTAAGTCCAATGAGCGATATTTTCGAAGCCTTAAATAATATGCTTCCAGGCTATCATCCAGGAGGTTCCTGCAAGATGGGCAAAGGCAGCGATGAGAGTGCCGTTGTCGATGAACAACTTCGGGTTCGAGGTATTGCCAATTTGCGGATTGCTGATGCTAGCATTTTTCCCACTTTACCGAGTGGTCATCCCCAAATGGCGGTCTTTGCTGTCGCAGAGAAAGCTGCAGACTTGATCAAGGGTAAGTGATGGTGATTGCTGGTGGGAGTGTGATGATGGATGGCGGATGGAACTGTTTAATTCGAACCGCGGTATCTTTATAAGTGGGATTACACGTCTGTCATGTCATCAGCATATGCACCTCCCCACCCACCCTTCTGCTCCTTTGGCACAAGTAGACTACGTCAAGCAAACCCGGACCCTTCCCAGATTTCTACCTCAGATGAGAGTGCGTCTCAAACAAATTCAACCAAGTCCATCTCACATCTATTTCATCTCAACACTCCGTGAATGCCAGTGGTCGCGGTTGCCCGTGCATATCGCAAGGGCAAAACCGCCATGCTCCCCTATTCTTCCTTATGAACCAGTAGTCGATAAGATATGGAAAGAAGAAAGGAAAAGGGGGGAAACTGTGTATGCCGCCCTCATAGGTTTTATCCGCACAGCCAAGTACCATCGGAAGGATTACGTCCTATCCAACCCATTAAATCGAGATTAAATGAGTAAAAACCTTCCAGTGGAAACTTACAAACATGTTAGGAAGACGAATATCCCCCTTCGCCACATCCTCCGTTTTCTGCCACACTTCTCTGAGTTTCGCACTATTGTATTCCTTCAAGCTCAGCAAAGTTCCAATTTCTTCGCGGAGATGTCTTATCAGAGCTGGCGCAAAACCATCAAGTTGAGCTTTCGCTTCTGTCCAATCATACTGCTCTTGTCTCGTACTCTCAGCATAGTGCTCAAACTCGGTCAATCCGCCCAGAAACTCATCATGCTGGTCTTTATTCATAGTCATGATATGAGGATTACCGGTGAACTTTTCCAGTTCTGGGAACAGCGTTTTTTCTTCTGCCTGGTGGTGATGTTCGACGGTTTTAACCCACGCCGAGCAGAAGAATAGGAAGTCAGAAATGTCCTTGGGGGAGGTTATGAAAGCTCCTTGTTGATAAATGCTGTTTAGACCACGGATGAGAACGTTATGGGCGTGGGACATTTCAGAAGCGCAATATACGGCTGCATGTGATGTCTGTAGCAGGTCGGATGTCAACTACATTAGAAACGACCGCCGTTCCCCAGACTTACCGCATCCATCGTTTTCGACGGTGTCTCTATGAGGTCAAACGGCGCATCAGCCCAGGTCGGTTTAGAAGCCATATCGATAAAACTCTTCGACAAAACGGACTTTCGTCACTTGCGTTGCCCGAGACAGAACTATAGATGTAAGATGTTCATGGGGCGGGGCAGCTGAGGACAGCCACTGGCATACGGTAATTCGTAAGCGATCTCACATCAGCACAACGAATACAACTTGATGTCTACCTTTAACTGGATAGCATTGTCCACGGTTTTAGAATGGTTCGTTTTCAGTACCTTTTTCCTATTGCAGTACTCCCAAGGGTTCTCGGGGTTGATTTCACTTTCTACTAGCCCCGTTAGCTTGTGGCTTATGTCAAAGAATATAACTTCTCCGCACTATTATTCTCTTCTATCTCTATCAGGTAACTATCTATCTCATAGAAACACAGTACAGGTGTGCTAGTGCGTTCATTATTCCGTTTTACTTTTCTTCCTGGGGTCCTGATCATTGGATCATGCGGCGGGGTCACTTTATGTCCACATTGGGATATTCTCCTCAAGTAATTCTCCTTGATAGAGTATAGTCCATCCTGGCAGTTAAAACCATCGCTATCCAGTGACTCTAACATGTCCGAAGACGAGCGAGTTTCGACATGGCATGTCCCCAACACCTCTTTTGATGTTTGAATGGGGCGCTATATCCATACCACGACCCGTTTTTTCAAGTTATCGCTCCTAGCTAGAGGCGAGGAATTCCTTCTTCTAAGTCTCTGAAGCGTCTTCTTGGTTTCCTTACGCTTCTGGAGTACAGAAATAAAGAAATCTCGAAGACCGTCTACTCAAAGGATAGCCTTTCTCGGCTCTTTATTCAGCTACAGTAATATGGCCCTCCATGCCACCGAGTAGGAGTAAATCCTTTGCAACAGGTGTATGCTTTGCCGATAAGGGCTTTTGAATAATAGAGAGATGTGATAATTAAATTTCTCTCTAATCCCGGTGGATATGCTTCCTTTCTTGTTAAAAAGCTGTCTAGAAAGGAAGGTTAAGATGAATAGTCGGGGTACAGAGCTAAACTACTCTGGTAAGAAAGCTAGCTACGAAAGTTATTAGAAGAGAAGGTTAAAGATAGAAGCGGAAAATAGCAAAAGTGATTTCAGATACCGAGCTTGGAGAATATTTATTTCTGTTCTCGAGGCGAGAAGACTTACGGCTTTTCCCTCGTTTTGATATATCAACCTCTCTCCTCTACACCGTAATATCAAAGATAAGGAGTCTGTTAACCTTACTAAAGGAAGACAATATCAAAGGGAAACTCCGCGGCTACCCCACGACCGTCTTGTTTTAGACGCTATACTCTTACGTAGGCTTATGTCAACAACTAAGGCAAGGGTCACTTAGATAGAACTAGAGCGCTGAGGGTAGTACTGCTAGACAGACCCCTACATAAGAGACCAGCATGATATTGCCCATTACTGAGGAAGGGGCATAGTGGTATAGACAATATCTAATATACCAGCCCCTAAAGGTGGCTTAGTGGCTGTAACTTAGACAACACCTCGTGTACCAGGCTTTTCAAAGTGGATAAGTGGTTGCAAAGTTCGCTACATCTATGCCATCTACAGCCCTTAATTTACCCATTTTGACAACAAAAGGATCAGTATCCTCCTCACTAGGCGGGGGGAGTAGCTCATTACCAAACTGGTAGTCAGCCTCTTCATCCCTCTTTCCTCCTCCTTACCGGGAAGCAAAGGTTCGCCTTCCCGATTTGCATCCTCATCGGCAACTTGCTTCGCACCCCCGACTGAATCTCCTTCCCGGTCCTCATCCCCGCCCTCATCCCCGCCCTCATTCCCGCCCTCGTAATTTTTTCCCGACTTTTCTTAACCCGCTTGATCGAACCCAGAGCTGCTGACTGTGGGAATAGTGACAGCTGACCGACTATGGCTTGTGGCGAAACTCGCATCATCCCCATTGCCACTGAGCCTTCAAGCCTTCGTTTTGTTTAAACTGTTTCTTCAGCTCTTCAGGGTTGTCCTGTCCACTTCAGAAGCGTACATCCAATAGAGACGCGAACACACTCAGAAAGCCTGTAAGCCTTATCGCCAGTTTCCTTCGCCGATTTAGAGACTTTCTCCTTGTGAGTCGGCTCCCTGGGAATGATACCGAACTCATTTCGGACAGGTGTGCTGGAGGCTGTTTCGATTGACCAGTGATGGTGAGATAAGTTCGGTGGATCATTGTGGCAAGTACCAACTCCGTCACCATCTAAGCAACGTTGAACACCGGGCGATCCCAAACGTTGGGGGATTTGCAGGTTTAATACCCGTGATGCGCCCTTGTTCTATAAGCGTCGGTCTCTTCGTTTTGCATTGCACTCTGCCAGCATGGATAAGCGGAGGTGTGATTCGGGGTGTGAGCAGAGGAGATGATCTTCCCGCTCACCGGACCGTTGTTTAGCGGCCGCAGACGCTTCAGCAGATACATCTAAGTTTAACCGTCCTTCTTTAGAGGTGAAGCCCCTATATGAGGGGATGTCGATGTCACCGCATCCGCTAAGGGTCAACATTGGACGCCATTGTTGAGGCATTTAATATATTCCCAACTGAATCCCACAGTACTTCATCGAAGCGGGAAATAGCCGTGTCCTAGGACAACCCCAATTTTGCACCACCTTCACCACATGGCAAAAATCCTGATTAAAACATACTACTGCAACCCGAACAACAGGCCTCGTTCTGTGTTTTGAGCTTTTGCCAATCTCTCCAAGCGCCGACGTGTAACAGCCAGTCTGAAGAAGGTTGTGTGAGCGTCCTCAGCTTTTCATTACCGGCTCATGGAAGCATCAAGCAAGCAAGTCGGGCCAGAAGTTGTGGAATCTTCACAAGACTGTTTCGTAGGCCGACTCTTTACCAGTTTCTGAAAAGCTCTCTGGCAAAAGTATCGATTTTATGGTGACTGAATATTCTACGGGACTAACATAAAGAACCATCCCTACCTATTAGAGCTGTTCTTGTTTCTGTGATGAAATGCGGCTGCATCAACGTTTGGAACATAGAAAAGTCAGGACCCTAAGCATACTATGTAATTCATTAATTGGTGCGCATTCGAAGGCTCTAACAGATAATACTGTCTGGAGTAGAACTCAGGAAACACTCACATAATACCGTGTAAAAGGATCTCAGCATCCCATACTGTACTGCATTCACGTATGCTTGGGAAGGACTAGGCATATTCACTCAGTAGCTAGTTCGCCGGTAGGCTTCACCCAATCAACATCAATATACCAAACTTGCATGTGCCCTGTTTGATAACTATACTACCGTTCAGCCCCCACAGATGGAGGAAATTTAAGTGAGTACTGACTCTACGTTGCAGAAAGTTGCTGCTGCTGTAAATCCAAGCCAAAAGGAATGTCGGAGGACGGCCGCGAACAAGTTGGATACGAGGAAGAGCGCACAATTTAAAACGCCACCTGGGGGAACTTATTGGGGGGGAGGGGGAGGGATAAAACGTAGAATTGGCCAATGGATTCTGGTAGTAATGAAATATCGAAACATCGTGATGAGGCTTATTCCACGATATAGAAATGTTGGACATCACGGGTATAAATTCTTCCAGATATTCCCACCGTTCCCCTGCAGCTGTGAGATCATGTGTAGCTGTTCGAAAGTGACACAAGACCGATGAAACAGTTTCACGACAGTTGGATAAGTGTGTATGAAAAAAAAAAAAAGAATGATGCTTTTTCCGAAGGAAATGAGGTTGAGGTGAGGATGTTAGATGGATGACGAGAAACTAGAGGGCCCTGCAGCGCGTTTCACACCAAGCAGATTTCAGCAAGGCGCCAAAGGATCGGATCGAAGCGAGACGCATCTTGGCCCTGTTTCTTATCTCTAGCCCCCTTTGTGCATGGCTAATCTTCACTTGTGCCAACTAAATCGTCAAATCTGCCATGGCAGCGATGGCCAAGGCAGCAGATGGCGTCCATACGCTATCTTCACCTTCATCTTTCGCACTTTCTCCACAAAGTCCTCACTCCTCACTCTTTCCCTTTCCTATCCTGCGCTAATTGACCGTTGTGTTGATACCTTCGCTTCTCATCCCAGCGGAACGCGTCGTGAAACGGAGTCGCTCCTTCCCGACATCGTCAATCTCCCATCCCTCACTCGTCCAGTGCCCTCACCGATTTCTCGTCCCTGTCCCTGTGCCTTGAGTCGCTGTGACCGTCTTCTGTCGTTACCCAGTGCCTGAGTCACGTCGGTCGTTTGCAAACACAACACAACTGGTCAACCAAAAATATATCCGTATCCCCCCATTTCCAGTCGCGCGTCCCTTCGACAGCTTCCTCGAACACGCCGCTCTTCTCCTCCTCAGTCCCTACGGACCATCACCATGAAGTCTGCCCTTCTCTCGTGCCTGCTGGCTGGCTTGACCGCTGTCAATGCGATTCCTACCATCTCTGTCAAAGGCAACAAGTTCTTCACCAGCGAGGGCGACCAATTCTTCATCAAGGGTAAGTAAGCCAATCTCGCCGTGGACAAGCTTCAAAGCGCTGACAATTGGTTCGTAGGAATTGCGTATCAACTCGTTCCAGATGACCCGCTTGTCGACAACGACCAGTGCCAGCGTGATGCTACCCTCATGAAAGACCTCGGTGCCAATTCGATTCGCGTCTACCACGTCGACCCCGATGCTGATCACAAGGGTTGCATGTCCACGTTTGCGGATGCGGGTATCTATCTGTGGGTGGATCTCGATACCTTCAACACTCAGATCGAACAGGTAGGAGGACTCCATTGTGGAAGTTGAAGCTGTTTAGGCTGACAGTATGGTTTGCTAGGTGGAACCACATTGGAACAAGACGCAGCTCGACGCCTTCAACAAGGTCATGGACGAATTTCAGCAGTTCGATAACACGGCAGGCTTCTTTGTAGGGAACGAAGTGCTCACGACCGGAAACTACTCTTTCGCTGCCCCGTTCGTGAAGGCCGCTGCCCGTGACGCAAAGGCTTATCGCGACTCGAAAAAGTACCGGAACATCCCCGTTGGTTACTCGGCTGGTGCGTGTCTCCGATGCTGTCTTTGTGTATGTCTTGTTAACTCTTGTCTTCTTTAGCCGATATTTCATCCCTCCGTCCGATGCTCCAAAACTACATGGCTTGCGGAACTAATGCTTCCGAAAGCCTGGACTTCTTCTCGCTCAACGCTTATGAATGGTGCGGCAAATCGGACTACAAGCTCTCTGGTTATTCGGAACTCAACAAGAATGTTACTAGCTACAACATCCCCATCTTCTTCTCCGAAACTGGCTGCATAGTATCTAGGCCACGTCTCTTCGACGACCAAGCTGCTATCTTTGGGCCTGAGATGACGCCGTATTGGTCTGGTTCTATCGTCTACGAATGGATTGAAGAGGCTAACAACTACGGTCTGATCAAATATGGCGAGAAGGTCGACCCGGCCTCACCCAGCGCACCTCCTGATGGATTCCCTCGCTCTGGAACACCTGTTCCCATTCAGCCAGATTTCTCTAATCTGTCCAAGCAGTGGAAGACGCTTTCGCCTTCTGGTGTCAAGGCGTCAGACTATAAGCCAACCATGACCCCTCCACCTTGCCCTGCGTATACGTCTAGCGTCTGGGAAGTGAACGGCGCCGTGGCACTTCCTACCCTTGGTCAGACGTTCGACGCAAAGGTTCAGAGCAGTATCACAGCCGGCACAGTAGCGTCTAGCTCCGCTACTGGTACGGGTACTGGGACTGCCGCGAGCTCAAGCCCAACGAAGGGAGGTGCGGCGAGCCCAGCGCGCGAAATCAAAGGAATGGGGCTGGGTCTCTTCGGCGTGCTGGTTGGCTTCTTCTGGTGGTTGTAAGGAGATGTGATGGAGTAAGGGAAGTGCTTCGAAAGAACGGCTCCCCTCGATCATCACGAGATGTTGTCCGACTTCGGAACGAGCCTTGGCTTGCACACGACAGTCTCGGGCTTTCTTTTCAGCTAATACCCCTTTCGCGGGCGGATTCCACCCCGCCAACCTTTCTCCTTTTCTGCGGCTGCATGGGTGGACAGCAAACGGGCATGTATGTGTTACGAGAGCACGGCGTTAGCATGATTGAACATGCATCGATTGTATGATAGCATTTGAGATGGATATCTGGTGCACATTCGGTTGGACTATACTGAGATTGTTGGTCGGCCGACGTACATAGGATCCGTTCTTGTGAACAAGACATCCCTTTCACGAGCGCTTTAGGACGTTTTGCAGTGGTATCTTACAGTGCTTGTTCTTTTCTCCTGCACATTTTGCACTGCTAATCTTTTTCATGTCAGTGACAGAATGAAACCGACAGTGTGGGCCTTCTGGATGTTTTCCTGTACAGGAAGGAGGAAAGGCAGGTCCGCTTCCAAATTTCCCGCATAAAGCTCCCCCTCGCGCGCTCGCAGGATGACATGCAGCTCTCCCTTCAACCTACTTCTACGTCCCGAAGCATTTTCATTCCCACGCTATTTCTGCGGTACGAACACCCGTGCGTAGAACCGCGATAACACATGCATCTCACAGCTCCCATTCCCTTCCAGTGGCCTTCTTTCATGCTCGGATGCCTACCGCGTCGTTCTCGTTTGATATCACATGCGGGTTCGCGATGAAGCGGTTGGAGTCTGGAATCCTTCTGTACGCAAGCACGCCACCAATCCTGCACGACTTATTACCTCGTTCGGAGACGGATGGAAGGACCCTACAGAACCTTACAGATATTGCAGATGTATACTCCTGAGCTGCTCAATTCATATCAACTGCCGTGCCGCAATCTCGACATAGACGCAGCAGTCGCGGCAGCGTACTTTCATCCCGTCTCAACCGCATCATCTTGGCTCATTTCTCACCGGAATCCTAATACGACGGATGAAGAGCCCGGGGAGGAGGTGTGTTTGACAATAGTCTCTGGGATCGGGTGAGGGCGGGGAAGAGGGGGGAGGGGCAATGTCTCTCCTCAAATCATTCAACCACTGCCACAGGCACAGCATCCCACAAACCTCGAAACCGTGTACAACCGAATTGGTACTGTGTACACCCCCAAGTATTCCAACTGAGGCCACTGTGCCACACGGAAGAGATGAAGGATATTGTATTGGTGTCGCGCGACCGCATTCGATATACAGCTGCCGCCATTTCCCCCATCTCATCACGTTTTAGCCGCCGTTCGTCGGGTTCTGCAGTGTGCAGATCCGGCAGGCTGACCGCGACAGGGCCTGCAATCATCTCCCCTCTTGCGGACTTCCTGCAGGCAAATTTCACCAGCCGCGAAACCACAACAGCGCGTGTTATGGGCTGATGAGCGTCTGGATTTGATTGCTTTGGTGTTGGAAGGGGGCGGTCTTCGTATCGCGGGGCAGGCGTCTCCGCGAGCGACGATTGGGCACATAGGGAAACTGATTGCGCCGATAACGCACCACTCGGCGCGCAGAAAGGGCCTAAATTCAGACCAAGAGCTTATCGGGCTGGGAT
The DNA here is from genome assembly GCA_010093945.1 of Delitschia confertaspora ATCC 74209. Taxonomy (NCBI): domain Eukaryota; kingdom Fungi; phylum Ascomycota; class Dothideomycetes; order Pleosporales; family Delitschiaceae; genus Delitschia; species Delitschia confertaspora. The sequence continues at coordinate 67,885 of ML993879.1, forward strand.
ACTAGGATACCCCAACTCGGGGATATTTCCACGCTGATGCTTTTTTAGGGATGGTTGTTCTGGAAGGCGAGCAAGAGAGAAGGCTGCGATGCTCGTTCTCGGCTGCACGAATCACAGTACCATGGCTTGATTGGCTGCAGAGCGGCTTTGCAGTCGGGCCGCCTATGAAGCCATCACGACCGAAAACACCCTTTTCATGGTTCCGGTCTGGGAGCCGTGCTTGTGCCACATGGCGTATATCATGGGGGAGTGGAGCTGGCCGCGCGCTGAGTCGCTGACACTTGAAGCTCCAATCTGGCTTACCTCCCCTCAATATGTTCACCTCTCCCCAATCTACGCCAGTCTCGCACTTCTTTCTCGTCCGACGCGTGTCGTCATGAGCTGTCCTTTACGTCGAACTTCAAATCCGTCGTCTGGAGGGTGAACTCGGTCAATTGTGCAGTATAATCCATTTTTATTCGAGTTCAATCGCATTCGCACGTGCTCGACATTCATCCCGAACTTTCGGCACCATGGCCTCCAAGACCCTGACCAATGTGGTTAACGATCAGACCATTGCCATGAATGCTATGATCTACGGATATGCTGGCCATTCACTTGTAACCCCCCAACATGCGCTGCAAGAGATATGGTGGACGGACGAGAGAATCAACCAAAAAGTGACGACCGATTTCATCAGGACCCGGCTGAAACCAGACGAGAGAGAACGACTGGACCAACCGATTGGATTCGGAGACCTGACAGATGATACGTATATGGACTGGATACTAGAAAGAGCAAGGAGGTTGTTTCTGTGTCTCGAAGAGGTGGGCATGTCAAGCAAAATTTTCAGAGCCGTGGAAAATTCTTGGGACGACGATGATCTACCGCTTCAGATGGAAGATATATACAAGCTCTCGCTGTCGTCGAAGAAGTCCGACAAAATCAACGACCAGTTCTTTCAAACGCAGTTTACCTTCCTTCTCCGAGAGTTACGCGAAGGTGTCCATATCGACTATGCGCCGAACGAGGTGCTTCCGCTGGAGTATGTGATGGGCTTACCGCCTGCAGTCTCACTGCAGAATTGGCCGCGAGTCCATCTCCCGAAAAAGCAGAATGAGGTGTATGTGCGGAGAAAGTTCCCGCTTGGAAACGCCGAATGTCCAGATGCCTTTGAATCAGACTTTATTATGGATATTGAGAGTTCCAAGATGGTGGAGCACGAGCATATCGCGCCCGTCTGGGCGTCGTACACCGTCAAGGGGACTGGATACACGCTCACCAATTTCGTCGGGCAACATACACTGAAGACGTTCATTGACCATAGGAATCCACTACAGTATCAAAAGCTGCCGAAGCCAGAGAGGAGATACTTGCTGCTTGGCTGGCTGCATTGTCTAGCAGACGCAGTCGCCACGATGCACCAGATTGGCTTTTGCCATTCTTCGATCCGGCCGTCCAACATCCTCATCGACGAGCAGAATCACATAGCGTTCAGCGATATAGGCAGTCTAGAAACATTCCAGAAAGATAAGAGACCAGACCTGACTGAAGTCTATAACTACACCGCCCCTGAACTCCAAACTACCACCACCCAGACCATGACCACAACCATCGACATCAACCCCAAATCGCCTATAATACCACCAAGCGGCCGCCAACCCTCCATCATGAGCAAAAGCTCCTCCAGCTCCGAGAAATCATCACGGAGCAAGAAACTTACCAAATCAGGCTCGCCGAAGCCTACCAGTGATTTCTCAGGCTTCAGCTTCGGCCTTCGCCGGACGAAACGACCAAAGATCCGTCAACCCCCTCGTACGGACGGCACAGAGAAGGCTGACATTTTCTCTCTCGGCTGCGTCATGCTTGATGTCCTCACATTTATGTTGAAGAAGAAGGCGCACGACTTCGTCAAACACCGCTCCACAAAAGTCGACAAACAAAAAGCGAAAGAGACACCAGCTCTCGCTGCTACCAAGTCCCGCACAGACTCCTCCTTTCACGCAAACCATGAGAAAGTAGAGTCTTGGATGAAGACACTAGAGAACGCGACGTTTGGACAGGAAGACGATGCGTTTCGTGCTGTACCACATATACTGGATCTCGTCCGCGCCATGCTGCAACCCTCCCCACTCTCGCGACCCTCCGCCCGCGAAGTCCGCGACAGACTCCTGGATATATTGAGGACATTCATAAGCGGGATGGAGGAGGTTCACTGCGCAGCGCACACACACGACATCGGCATTGCGTCTTCGCACTCTGGCTCTGGGTCAGGCGGGTCTGTATCCTACGGCTCCGGGTCCAGTAACCGTGCCTCTATGCTCTCTACAACATCACATGGCTCATATTCCTCATCATCCTCGCAGTATTCGTCGAGTAGTGACGCGAGCACGATTCGCTACTCCACCGCCTCCAGTTTCCGCGTGAGCAGTATATTGAACTCGTACGGAGATCGGAATTCGACGGTACTTTCCGGCATCGCTGAAGAATTTGATGTCGATCCTCATTTTCAGAGGGAACGTGCTCGCGATGATTTGGCGATCTCGATCGGCAATCTTTCAATTGCCGAGACTGCGCCACACGTGGCGGATAGGTCACCAGCCACAGTTGCACCGCTGCCAACGATACGTACGGGACCGATGGGAAGGGAGAGGAGTATTCCACTGCTGGAGGCGGCAGCTGTGATGAGGGATAGGCCGGTTAGTGGTGTGAGTACTTTAACCGTCGGGGAGGAGAAGATGTTGAAGGAAGCGGGGGAGAAGGCCGGGGAGGAGAGGGAGACGACGCCGAAGACGCCTGGGACGCCGAGGATCAGACCGTGGAATAAGCCGTTTGTTTTATTGCCTTAGAATAGAGGGGAATGAGAAGAAAGTAAGAGGGGAAGGACTAGGAAACGGAGGGGGTCGAAAGAAAGGAATACGACCCAAGAGGAGATGCATAGAATGAAATAATAGTCGGATAAGAGATGGATACCCCTGGCTTGTAGTTATATACCTTAGGTGACTGCCCTCATTTTGGAGATTAAAGGTTGGAGTCTTCTCTTGCTTGGATGAATTGAACAGGATGATATGGTTCATGCAGCGACGCGAAACGTCCAGGTCGTAAACCATAGCGATTTTTAATGATTTGAGAATTTACTTCCTTCAGACTCGATATTGTTTTTGCATAATGCCGCTGTTCTACTCTTTGAGAGGGACGAAAGAAATTTTGTTCGTTAAACGGACCTTTTCAACAGGAACATGTTTTGAGGGCACTATACATGCAGTGTTAATATCTCTCCGGCTGTACCCTTGCGTTGGTTGGTCTGGGGAATTTCGAGGTCTTTCTTGATTGACGCGTGGATACATGGTACAGACATTATGGGAGGGAGGGAGGGAAGGAGGGGATGGAGTTACGGCTACTTACATTCTGCCCGGAAACGTGAGGTTGATTGTACGGCATTCGATATTTAATCTGCTGTGCATTCAATTGACAGTTGCTGTTACGGTTGCAGGTCAAAGGGGGATTACGGTATATTGGAGGCTGGGTTCTGACGGGAGAATTTGAGAGGTACTTATTTAGATGCGGTGGTAGTTCTGCGGTAGTTCTGGGGGGGTTCTGCGGTAGTTCTGTGGTGGTTCTGCGGTAGTTCTGTGGTAGTTCTGCGGTAGTTCTGTGGTAGTTCTGTGGTAGTTCTGTGGTAGTTCTGTGGTAGTTCTGTGGTAGTTCTGTGGTAGTTCTGTGGTAGTCCTATGGTACTCTTCATGGGGAGGATCTCGGTTGTTGAGAGGAATATTCGCCGAGAGGACTATTCGCTGGGAGGCATGGCTTAGGATATTCATGCAGAGGGCGCCTCGGCACTGGCGCGTGGAGGGAATAGGAATAGGAGTTTGTGCAAAGATGGAAACAGAATGGTGTGGCAGCAGGTGTGGTCGTCTGTTTGGAAACTTCTTGCACAAAAGGGATATTGGGTTTATCCATTCGAAAAAAGCGGTATTGGGTTCATCCATTCGATGGCCTAGCTGTTTCTCTCGCGGAAAGGCGGTGGCGCTTCAAATTATTTTCTTTGGCTTTGAAGTTGAATTCTTTTGCTAATGGAGTGCTTGATTTTGGAGACATGTACTGGGGCGCACGTGAACTGGACGGACGGCTTGTAAGGGGTTTTTGGGTATAGGGACAGAATGATGTAGTGATGTATGTTGACGTTTGTTTGGAAACTTTTCTCAAACAGCATTGTTAGAAATGTCTCGCTCCGGGGAAGTGATCTTTCTCATCGCACAAGGGTTGTGTCGTTTTCCCTGTGCCGCCATGTTCTTTGACTCGTAAGTGGAACCTTGTACCAACAAAAATAGTTTGTTTCAGCGGACTTGGTCGTTTTAGCTCGGGTTGAGAGAGTACGCAGCGTAAGATTTAAGGATTTGCAGGAGGATCACAGTGGAACGGTTGGAAAATGATGTGGTCTTACCAGAAGAGTATTAATCATTAGAACAGCGAATCTTAAACATGTAGGTACCGATAAACTGGTTCCCCTATCCACGAATTCTGTTGTTGCATTTTTAATTCTCTTCCGCTCCACTACGGAAGCATTGACGTCCCTCCTGTAAGGAGAGATCGCTCTCTATAATTGGGGCCGAACGGACGCGTACCTGACATATCTGTACCGTTGCTAAAGCGTTGCTAAAGCGTTGCTAAAGCGTTGCTAAAGCGTTGCTAAAGTAGGCTGAGATAAGCAGAGGCAGGTACAGCTCCGGTCCATGCATAACAATGATACATGAAGAGAATACTTTCACCTTTACATCAGTACTCCCTTCCCCTACCTCGTGCTAGAGCTGACGTAATGAAGGAGGGCTTCTTTCCAAGGATCCGGAACGAAAGAGTAATGAGAGCTTGGAATTCTCGGCGTCTACTACCAGAGTTGCCCTTTCAAACACGGATAGGATTCCAGTTCAAGCTGGTGGTACGATTTCTATATGCGCGTGCAGCTGTAAAGTTTCCGCCTGATCACGTGGGGTTCGTGGCTGTCGCTAGCCTGGCGCAGCCAAGGCGCGGGGAGAGGGGCGCGGGGTTAACGGCGATCCGCACCTCTTCCCCCTCTCACCGCATTCACTTCTCCACGACTCAACGTCTTTCTCACTGCCGAACTACTCACCCATCCACCACCTGCAGCCGCTGTGGATATGCCCAAACGCACAATTACAGCGCCACTACAGCCCATGCGGAATGCCGTGCTAGCCATGTCAGCTATACTCCTTCAGTTGCGCTCAACTTCCGATACTTGCCAACGCAGCATATACCCAAGCCACGCAAGCTACGCACACTACGTCACCGCTCTAAACAGCATCACAGGATAGCGTGTCATAGAGAAGTTACATCTGATGGACTCTGATCTTCGCGACTTACGAGCTTACCCCTCTATCGCCCTGCGATATTGTGATGGGTAGACATCACCGCCGGTCCCTGCTATGGTTGTTAATAGTTTGTCCCCTAAATGATATGTATCAACGCCTACGTCAGCCACAACAGCCGGTATATGGACTTGTGATGGAGAGATGTGGAAGCTGTTGGCGCTGAGTTTTGAGTCTTGTGGTCGTTGGTGTTGTCGAGACCCCTATGTGATATCCAGCATCGCCGATTTCGAACGGAGAGCCGGTCTCGTCCGCTGCTAACAGAACCGCACGTAATTGTGGTGGAGCATGGGGTTCGTTTGGTAAGAGACATCCAAAAAAAAATTTGGAGTTGATCCAAGATTTAGGGAAGGGAAAGGCTCGGGGCTGGAACTGTAAGTACCGAAACTATGTATGCTGCGGTCATGCTCGCAGCCTCCCTGGTACGGATTTTTCCCAACTCTTGTCTTCTCCCCCTTACCCTTATGCATCCTCGGCTTTTCTGCACCACCAGGTTTTTCTTTTTCTTTTTCTTTTTCTTTTTCTTTTACTTTTTCTTTCTTTCTTTTTTCTTTTTTTTTTTTTTTACCTTGCTTTCTCTTTACTTGCGTCAATAGTCTGTCAAAGTATATCTCTATGTCTTCATCCATCTCAAAACCGTAGTTTCAGAAAGAGCGGGACACGGTTGTGGTAAAGACCATCTCGTTCGGTACAATTCGTCCCCGTCAGCGGATGACATAATCGGACATTCACCGACAGTTCCCTAGCATTCACCCCCCGGACGCCATGATCGACGCACGCGGCTCAGCCACTAAGCTTAGTCCCGCTGGTTAGCTCCCGCCAAGAAGGCATGATGCATGCACAGCAGTCATGCCCTGCTTCTCTCCCCAGACGACGCCGCCCTATCTTTATAAGACGTCTTCCTCCGCGGGTACCCAAAGTTCCTTTTTTTCTTACACCGCCCGTTCACCAAGCTTGATTCCACACTTTTCCAGATCTTATCTGCTGCAGCCACCATGCATCTGTTATCTGGTGTGTATGCTTCTCTGTTGCTTGCGACGGCTGCGCTGGCCAATGGCAATAGTCGGTTCTTCCGCCGTAGTGCGGAGGCCGGCTATGAGCTTAAGAAAGGCCCTCTCGATACGCCATGGACCGACCAGGTGGGCTTGAACCCTTGGCCGGACTATCCCCGTCCCCAACTGCAGCGTCCGCAGTGGAAGTCTCTGAATGGTGTATGGCGGTATGAAAATGCAGACAGTAAGGATGCGGTGAACAGTCCGCCCTTTGGGACCAACCTCACGCAGTCTGTGCTGGTGCCGTTCTGTCTGGAGAGCGCTCTGTCAGGTATGAATCTGTCACACAGATTGGTTAGCGTCATATCTCATGTATCTCAGGTATCATGGGCAACTACACCATCAACAGCTGGTATCAGACAACGTTTGAGGTCCCATCTTCTTGGTCCGGCGACCGTGTCATTCTCAATTTCGAAGCGGTCGACAATGAGGCGACTGTCTTCGTAAACAAGCAGAAGGTGGGGTTCCACAAGGGTGGTTACTTCTCCTTCTCCCTCGACGTGACGGACTACCTGGTGGCCAATGGAACAAATGAAATGTATGCGCCGTCTTCTTTCCTTGGCTATAATACACAAAGAAAGGCTAATAGCGAGAACCCTAGGCTTGTTTTCGCCTATGACCCCACCGATAGTGATGCTCATAACCAGATCCCCATCGGCAAGCAGACTCTCCGCCCATCCCACATCTTCTACACCCCGTGCAGCGGCATTTGGCAGAGTGTATGGCTTGAATCGGTCCCCGCGAGCTATATTACCAAACTCGACCTTAGCGCCGATATGCATGGCAAGGGTACGTCCAAAAACCCCAACTCATTGGTGGGTTACAGATGCTGATCTTCCGCAGTCAATGTCACCGTCCACAGTTCCGGGAACTCGAGCAGCCCTGTGGAAATTACCTTCTATGAGCCTAAATCCGACAAAGTCAAGGGTTCCGCAAAGTTCAACTCTGGTAGCCCCTTCGTGTTTACGGTTGAGGATGTACGGCTTTGGTCACCTGATGAGCCGGTTTTGTATGATATCACGGTCAAGATGGGGAGTGACACGGTGAAGAGCTATACAGGCTTCCGGTCCTTCGGGAAGGCTAATGTTCATGGTATTATGCGGCCGACTTTAAATGGGGAGTCGATCTTTGTGTTTGGACCGTTGGATCAAGGATATTGGCCTGATGGGCTTTATACGCCGCCGACAAAGCAGGCTATGATTTCCGACCTTCATATGCTAAAGAATGTCAGTTTTAACATGGTTCGGAAGCATGTAAGTATCTTCCTCGGCAACCCCCATGGAACTTACTGATGGTTATGGCAGATCAAAGTTGAGCCTGCATTGTTCTATGAGGCTTGTGACAGAATCGGCCTCTTGGTCATGCAAGACATGCCTTCCATGCAGACCCAAGTCATGAACCCCAATGATACGAAAGCCTGCCCAGATGACTTTGTGCCAGTCGCTTATGAGAGCTCACAAGTGGAATTTGAGCGCGAGCTTGCCTTGATGATTGAGCAGCTGAAGAGCTATACTAGTATTTTTGCCTGGGTAACATTTCACTACAAAGTTTGGGCATGAATATTAAGACTAACCTCGATTAGGTTATCTACAATGAAGGCTGGGGTCAGGAACGCAGGGGCCAGCCATCGTACCGTTTGACGGATATGGTCAAGTCACTCGATCCGACACGGCTTGTGAATTCTGTAACTGGATGGCATGACGAAGGCGCCGGTGACTTCCACGTGAGTATTTCCCGCAACGCAGAGCATAGCACATCAGCTGACAGCATCGTAGGATAACCACCATTACGCCAACCCCCAATGTGGCACCCCCTTCTACTCCATCCAATCAACCCCCTACGACCCCAAGCGCATCGGCTTCCAAGGTGAATTCGGCGGCCTCGGCCACAACACTACCCAAGAACATCTCTGGAAAATGCCCGATGCCATAGCCAAAATCAACGAAACCTACGAACTCGACCTCGACCTGCGCGTCTGGAACTACCGTGCCCACCGTTTCCTCGACGAGCTGCGCGAGCAAACCGAGCTCTTTGCTTGCTCTGGCGGTGTATACACGCAGACTACAGATGTCGAGGGCGAGGTCAATGGTCTGGCGACTTATGATAGACGGTTGGTCAGGATGAATACGGAGATGTGGAGAGGAGATATTGAGGGGATGTATAAGGCCCTCGAGGATAGGGATCGGGGCCAGGAGAAGAGGAGGGAGTGGAGTGCCGTGGAGGATGCTTTTGAGCCGAGAGGGACGGAGAACCCGTGGATTAGGGGGGAGCTCTAGGGGAGTTCTTCGCCGTCACCAGCCGGAACGTATTATTCCGAACTCATGATTGGATACGACATGGGTATGTCTCCTGTCCCTTGGATTGAAGAGCGAGCACATTGTTTGAATAACAATGATACCGGCTGGTTGGATTTCTTTTACGACTTTATGATTTCTTTTCATCGGCCGCGAGCTGCAACATCGATAGCGGCACTATTAGTGGCCGTCCTTAACGATACCCTCAGCGGCATCCATAGCGGTATTGTTGATAGCGGTATATATAGCAGCATCAATGTCAGCGATTGACATCTGGGGTTTTTGACTCTCACTTTTCACTTGCGCTCTTCCCCCTCCAACATTGCCTGCACCGTTTTCGAAACTCCAACTACAAAGGTAATAATGAAAATCTTGCAGCACAGGTATGGTGTTTACAGTTGAAGTAGACTATTTTGCTCGTTGGTAAAGAGTCTCTGTTTTAGTCTTTGAAGCTGTAAGCCATTTCTTTTTTTCTTCTTAAAAATAGGCGAGGTACAGGAGAGCCTAATACAGGCTTAAAGCCATCATGTAAAGGTATATAATTCTTCCTTAGCAGGTACGCCAATACGAAATAGTATTAGATAAGACGTCTCAGAAGCTACAAATCTCCTTCTAATAAAATTGAAGAGTATAACTGATGTATTTGGTAAAGGCATACTGTTAAGCTTTCCCCGCTCAGACCAACCAACGCCCCCATCTGCAAATCACAAATCTCCGATCCAGCTTTCTCCACAGTCCCCGCTTGTTCACACTTTGCTCCAGCCAATCATATACCAGGTAGCCTACTATCACTACGCACTGACCGCTCTCTGTCAACTTCATACCGTCTTCCATTTTCCGGCCACGTCCAACATACAGTGGACATAACCTGTTGAACAAAACGATAATAATACAAATTAATGATAGAGACGACATGCCGATATGAAGGCGACGCTAAGCGCACTGCGTAGGAACCATTCTTCCTGCTTATCATTTCCTTTACCGGAGCCCTCCTTCCACCAAGCATCACACACGCAGCACAAACCACCTACCTAAACTTACCTTAGCAATCCTTTAATAAGAAAGGCTTTCCATGAAGAGTGTAGAGCGTCCGCATACTGCGATTTCTTCTGCTCTCTTGTTGTCCTGTCTCCCTATCTATATTCCTTCTTTCTTTCCTCTCGCCCCCCTCCCCCTCCCCCGCCCCCTCCCCCCTACCTCCGTGTTATTCCAATCTTGGGTCTCAAACACACCTAAGCCCAATACCCACCGTTGCTCTTTTATAAGCTTTTCAAAGTAAAAATTTGGAAACTTGAAATCTCTAGCTCGATGAGCTGTTCCACTCTGCCTTTATGTTTTTCATTTTATTTTTCTCTTTTCTTGTTGCGAGGCCGGTCTTCTGAGTCCGATTAAATTGGAATTAGTAATTTGGCCGATTCACAAACAGTGCATAATAGTCTCAGGAGGGAATTTGGAAATTCGGGGGTGCTTGAGGGGCAGGGAATGAGGTGGAATATGTTGGAAGCGCGTGAATTTGGGGTTTCAACGGGAGATAGAGGTTTTAAGGGGGAATTTGGGATTCGGAAAGAGATGGACGGGCCAGATAACATATGACATTTGATGCGGATGAGCCCGATGGGGAAGATGCACTTTAATTGAATGAAGTCTTATTGGGTGGAGTTTGGGGAATTAGGAATTTGTTTTTAATTAGTATCGTGGATGGATGTTTGGGAACTTGTAGTACTTAGGTACGAGGGGCAGTGAATATTATTTATACAGAGAGAGAGAGAGAAAGAGAGAGAGAGAGTGTGTGTGTACAAACGAGAGAAGTTGAGGAAAGGTTGAATGTGCACATTATCTTCCCGGTCTTATTATTTCCCCTATCCCACAGTTTAACATCAGTTAAAAAAAACTTAGCAAGAGCAAAGCAAAAAGGACCTCGGCGGTCCTCCTTAGCAGGGCCCCTTCACTCGCCTCTACTCGTGGTTCCCAACCCCGATAAGTTAGAATGGAACCTCCGCTTCCAGGATTCGAACTTTGAACCTTCCCGGGACCCTCGATGTGGTATTTATTTGTAAATCAACCGTTAAATGACTATGTTACACGAGGTACCTGCTTTGTTAGTTGAGGAACTTTTGGGATTGTGGGAATTTATGGGTGAGGTGAAGGACAGAGTGATGGTGCGTTGTTCAATGAACAAAAGATAATAGAACGAGCCGTTGTGATGGTGAAATCAGTTGTACTCTCTCCGCACCAAAGGTGCCCTGAGATGCCTTAGATAAATTTAAACCGCTGTACATACCCTTAAAATACTCGACCTGTGTTCCTGCGCCTGATGTCGCGTGGAAATATCAAACCCGTATCCTTACGGAAATTAACAATCCCATTACACTGTCCTGAGGTTCTACTAAATAATGGTTATGGCTGACATGGTTTCCCTTTCTCAGCTGGTGAAATGTGGAGGTAGGTTTAATCGTGTTAGTTGGTATCGAGGGTATCGTATCCTTCATAGCTAGGGGATATAAAGTTGTAAAGACAGAAGCAAATCAAGACGGAAAGTAAATCAAGACGAAAAGTAAATCAAGACAGAAAGTAAATCCAGATAGAAGGAGTGTGCAGCTACGTGCACAGCTAGATGTGGCGCAAGTTATAAGATGGAACACACGCGAGAAGGACTTCGAAGTAAGAACCAGTTATCTTTTGCTCTTCTGAGTTTACCTGCTGCTCACCGAATTGGCTGCTGCTGCCCACCAAACCTACAGCTGCTTTAAAGATGCTCAACTCCATCCAACCAGAAGCCACTTCAAAGGCAAAATAGCGCCATCATGCAACAGATTCAGTTGGTATTTATACAGCCAATATACAAAATACAGTTTAAAAAGCTTCCCACCAAATACAACAACGCCGCTATGCAGCTAATATCTACAAGCTGATTTCACCCTTCCACGTGCCCTCGGTCAGCCCAAGAGTCTCGATGCAGTGCTGCCACCTCGGCCCACCCCTCTCCTTCCTCCTCAAATACTGCAACAGTTTCTGTCGTCTATGCACCAACAGCCTCAAATTCCTCTTATTATGCTTATCCCCCTTCCCTCTCTTCTCCAACTGCTGCGCCAACGTATTAATCTTCGCCGTCAGAATCGCAATTTGAACTTCCGACGATCCAGTATCAGGTCCCACGCGCTTCTGCAAATCCGCGGTATTCTGGTCGGGCCGCTGAGGGGCGGAAAACGGGTCCGCGACATTGGTAAGTCCGGGCGCTTTAGGCGGGAATATGCGGTCAGTGTTGTGACGGCCAAAGACCGAAACGCAGCGCGCGATGTTGACCTTCATTTTGGACTTTCTGCTTGCGTTTTCGAGGGCTGTGATGCGCTGAATGGCGGTTGCGGCGGTTTCGTGGGCTTCTTTTTGGCGTTGGGCGGCTTCTGCGTCAGCTTTGAGGGGGTCAATTGGCTCAGAGGGTTTGGCGGCGGTTCTTTGGAAATAGCTATGCCCGAAGGATGGGGCTTCTGGTTCGGGGTCCCGAGGAACGGCCAGGTCCCTTGAGCGGCCTAAACTCCGATCTACATCCTCGGGCTTCAGGCCATAGTTCAACCTGCTATCCTCTTTAGGAAGCTTCGCGCCCTCGGAAATCTCTAAGGGTGTGGCGGTCTCGAAGGAGGCGACGAAGGGAGTTGTGATGCCCTTGACCGGGTCTCCGAGGCTCTCAATGCGCTGCTGTTTGAGTTCGGCTTGGCGAGAGACGTTTGCGGCCTTTTTGCGATTGCGAAGAGCGACGGCGTAAGGGTCGTATGATTTGCGCTTTTTAACGGAGGATTGGACGCGGGCGAGGAGAGAGGGAGAGGTGGAGAAGGGGCGGAAGGGGAGAGTGAAGGCGGGTGATGCTGCACCAAGGATTAGTAACCCTCTCAATTCAGATCCTTGATGTATATACGCACGCTTGGTAGCCCGCAAGCAGGTTAATATGGGTATCCGTGGAGGCATTGGAGCTGATGGACGATGCCCAGTACACTTGAGACAGTCTGATCTCTGCAATACGGTCGGAACCAAAAGTTTTGGGGTTCTTCCGGTCTATTAACGCTAATACCTTTTGGGGCAGTTTATCCGATATCTTTTCGCGAAGTTCGCACCACAACAAAATCCCCCACCACCATCGTGAACTTCTCTCTGCCAACCTCCACGACACCGACTTCACCCTTTGATTTGCCATCTCCAGCAAGCCAATCCGTCAAGATGGCCCCCAACAACCTTCCCCCCATCTTCAACCCGACCCAGAATGACATTGAGATGCTGCTCGCAGCTCAGTGCCATCTCGGCAGCAAGAACCTCCAGGTGCACATGGAGCCGTACCTGTGGAAGACCAGGCCCGATGGTATCAATGTCATCAACATTGGCAAGACCTGGGAGAAGATCGTGTTGGCTGCCCGCATCATCGCCGCCATTGACAACCCGGCCGATAGTACGTCTTGGATTGCGCGTCTTTGCAGCGATCGAATGGTGCAAAGCAGTATTCGAGAAATTTGAAGCTGACTTCGAAAAGTTTGCGTTATCTCCGCCCGTCCCTATGGCCAGCGCGCTGTCCTCAAGTTCGCCGCCCATACTGGTGCTGTCGCCATTGCTGGTCGCTTCACCCCCGGTAACTTCACCAACTACATCACTCGCTCTTTCAAGGAGCCGCGTTTGATCATCGTCACCGACCCCCGTACCGATGCTCAGGCCATCAAAGAAGCTTCCTATGTCAACATCCCCGTCATTGTATGTATGCCTTGCGCGAACGAGATCTCTGTCGCGAAAACTGGAGAATGGAAATTAGACGGTATCTAACAGTTTTAGGCCCTCTGCGATACCGACTCCCCCACCGAGTACGTCGATGTTGCCATCCCCACCAACAACAAGGGTCGTCACGCCATTGGTCTCGTTTGGTGGATGCTCGCCCGTGAGGTCCTCCGTCTCCGCGGCACCCTCGCCAACCGTGAGACCGAGTGGGACGTCATGACCGATCTGTACTTCTACCGTGACCCTGAGGCCGAGGAGAACAAGGACTCCGCCGGTGTTGAGGAGGCCAAGGTTCCCGGTGCCGATGAGGTCGGTGCCGGCCCCGTCGAGTCTGGCTTTGCCAACGAGTGGGAGGTTTCTGGCGCTACTGCTGGCGCCTTCGCTGCCGCTACCACCACTGGTGCTGGTGCTTCTTGGGATGCTGATGGTGGTGACTGGGCTGCTGCCTCCGGTGCCGCTGCCACCGAGACTGGCAATGAGGGCTGGGGTGCTGCCACTGGTGAGGCCCCTACCACCTCCCAGTGGTAAATGCTTCCATTTCACTGCCGCAACGTCGGAGATTCTTCTTTATACCCTCAAACTCTTCAATCTACTTGGGAACAAAGGGGAAATGGTGCAAAATTCATGGATGGCATTAGCTTCAGTTCAAACAACAGTGTTCTAAACCCATTTTTTTTTGCATGGAGATCATAGTTTCGCTTGGAGGAACAAATCGCAAGCACTAATGAGGGAAAGATACTCGGATGGCATCTGTGTCGGTGTCCGGATGAGGGAAAGCCCTGTGTGGGTGAGAAGGGTGGACTTGATCGTTGCCCATTTCTTCAATTGAGGCTTGTCTTCGCATTTGTGTGTGCTGATATCTGTGATGCTTCCTGTTCATAAGGGACTGATTGTGAATGATGGAGCATGTGATCCTTTACTGACAATAAATTAATTAACAGTTGTATACCTTGACGCTTTTTAGCTGGCTCATGGCATATAAAAATAGAATCGATGACACGCGGGGACGAGGTCGAGCAGACGTTAGTTGAATGTCTCCACTCACTTTCGTTCACATTCTTTGCAGTCTCGCTTTTATTGTCGACTTCGTCCCAGCGCCTATTATAATAGCCCCGAAGGACGCGTCCAATCCTCAAAGGATACACCCAGTTCAGACCTCTTTAACTTTACTTTCGGTTTTTCCTGTTCATGGCTAGCTAAAGCTCTTTTCTCAGTTCACTCACAAAGGTCAATTTTGATAGAAGCAACTGCGTGATTTGAAGTTAGTAGTCGAACTGAGAAGGACACAGGAATCTGCGATTCAGAGCTGGACTTGAAATCATAGTTGATAAATCTGTTTACTCGAAGTCTCTGCAAGATAACAAAGACCTGTATTTGGCACGAATCTAGGTCTCAAATTGCGAGTGCACATATGCGAGGTATCTCAAATATTCAAAAACTCCTCGCGAATCCAGGTATTAAAAACCACACTCCATCTGCAGCCAAGTATTTCACAGGAACTACGCTCTAAGTTCTTCCGGATTCTGAACTAGACCCAACACGCTATTCCTCCTCACTTTCTTCCTCACTGTTTTCCTGCAACCCCTCCTGCATCATCCTTTCAAACTCTGCATCCATATCATCTTCATCCTCCTCCTGCCCAGCCTCCACAACCTCCACTCCACTCCCATTCCCATTTCCACTCCCAGCCCCTGTCGTTGTGGCAGGTGGACCAATATCCATGGGCTCCACATCCCCATCATCACCATCAACCTCCTCCTCATCCGCATACCCCTCTCCGTCCTCGTCTTCGTCCTCGTCCTCGTCGTCGGAGGGGCCCGCGGTAGTCCCGAAATCAATAACCTCAACCTCGTCATCTTTCCTCCCCATCGGGCTCCCATCGACGCTGTTCGCCGCACTAGCCAAACTGATAGGACCATTCGACGGACTCCTCAGACCCCGAAGTCCGCCGAGTCCGAGATGGTTTCCTAAGCCTAGTGATGACAGGGCTCCACCTTTGCGCTGGTGGGGCTTGGAGGTCGTGCCAGCGGAGGGGTCTTCAATTTCGAGGCTGAAGCCGCCATCATCGTCTTCATCTTCGTCTGAGGATGGGGTCGGGGAGCGGTGCGTGGTTGCGGGGGAGGATGTGCCTTGGGGGTCGGGCTGTGTTTGGGGTTGAGCTTCGGAGTCGGAGTCGGAGTCGGGGTCGGAGTTGGAGAAATCGATTATTTCGGCGGATTTGGGTGCTGGCTTAGATGTGGGCTTCGGTTTTGAGGGGTTAGGTTTGGAGGTTGTGAGCGTTTCAGTGCGGGTGGCCTGTCGTTCGAGGCGGACGGTGGGGGTGGGTTTCTTGGATGCTGACCCTGCGGGTGTGGGTTTCTTGGGAAGGAGAGGGTTGGTTGGTTCGGGGGATTTGCGTTTCCTTGCTGTGAGGATGGATTTTGTGGTTGTGGTTGTGGCTGAGGTAGGTGCCGGCTTGCGGGCCGGGAGTAAGGGCGTGTTTGAAGCGCTGCCTGTTCCCGTCCGATAACCTGAGGAGGTGTCTCGCTCTGATTCATTTCCTTTCCTTATTTGTTCCTTGTCTTTGTCCTTCTTGAGGAAGTGTCGATAATCGTAAGGGTTGTCTGGGTCCGGTTCGTCATCGGTACCAGCCTCGCCAAATAGGTCGTCATGGGCACCTTGTACCTGAGATTTTGGGAGTGGGATTTGTGCGTATGAATGTGAGAGATCGGAGTCATTCCGCGTTTGGAGGTTGAACGTGTAGTTTGTGGAAAAGGGCTCGAGCATGCACGTCTGCTTCGCAGTGTCGAAGAGAAGAACGAATGACGATGTCTTCGGTGTCTTCTGCCCGGTAAACTTATATAAAATATCCTCCTTGCCCTGCACTTTGTCCAATATGGTAAGCTCGCATGCGTTATCGGGAGGGTTCGTGGAGGAAAGAGTTGTAGTCCGAGACTGTGATGTTTGAGCGGGCTTGTGGTTGTCTGAAGGAACCGTTAGAAGCTAACGGGGAGAGGAGTGGACAGAAAACCGGTACATACATTTCACGCCGCTAAAAGAGGACCGAGAAGTTTCTCCGTCCGAGAGTCGCTCGCTGATCTGGAGGTTAAAGAGTGCTTTCTTATGTGGTTCCAGCACTCTCGGGGAAGCACCCGCAACCGCAGGGGAGGCCATTCTAGACTCGTAGAGAGGTATAGGCGTGATGTATGGGAGAAGAAACTACGAGTGGTGGTAGAAGAAGTCAGAGGTATAGGCTACTTTACGAGTAGAAGAGAGGGTGGAAAGAGGGTGTTGGAGCGACCCTTTATCTGATGGAGGCGGTTTGCGGAGGTAGAGGGTTGGTGGTGAAAACCGATGATCCGGGCGTTCAGCGTGTTACTCCGCGGGTCTACCCGCCGGGCCATTCCTTGCATAGAATAGTTACAAAACCCCAGGATTAATCATCCAGGTCTATTTTTAGTGATAAAATGTATATCTTCTGTTTGTATTGAAATGAGCAGCCAAAGGACAAATTTCGGAAACCCAGAAGATTCACAGATACAGACAGACAAGACTATCACCAATTGCGACTATCGTGTCTTGATTCTTTTGCGCCGTCCTTCATAATGTAGCCCAGAAATACCAGAAGGCGGGGTAAAAACAGCTTCACAAACTGGTACAGTCATCATCTTCTCTAAATACATCATTCAATCAACCCATTACTCGGGATGGTTGCTCACTCATGGACGTTGTCGATTCAATGAATGAAGAGAGCTTGCAGAATGTCTTTAATCAAGTTTCTCGAAAAGCCGGTCTTCCAACCTCGCGGTATATATGTAAGTACGCCAAAAGGGTACTCTCATGCCAACAGAACCGGCAGAGTAGGTTTCAATTAAGAGTGATTGAGTATTATACAGGTGTTGATTAAGGTAAACAGTTAGCCACCTAGCCAACGGCCAGTCACGTGGAAATTGACATTCACACTTTCGAGACTTCAGGGTTGCGTCAGAGATATTCCCGCACCTCGATTCCGTATATTTTTTTTCAGGAGCAGTATATTGATTTCCTAACCGGCCTTCGGAATAAGCCACCAGAAATAGAACATATAGTGCTATCTGACATGCAGAATTAGGCTAATAGCAACGCGAGCTCCAGAGAGGAGCTAGATCGTGGACGCGATGAAACACTGGGGATCTAAAGACACGTTAAAAATTTTGAAGCTTATGTTCATTAGAAGTTCAAGGTTGAGAATTTTCATGTGAAGGACCCGGAACTCAGTGGACGAAGTCCCCTCCCCCAAGAACCATTCGGGACCTGATAGCTATGGAACTCGGTTCTGAAGTACCGAAAACCGGACAACGCTGGACTGCCGTAGGGCTCAAATTGCTTCACTGAGGCTGTGAAACCATTGAATCAATATATATACTATGTTTATATGGCGATGGAACCGTAACTGGGCCTGGGATATTGTAAACAAGTTGAGAAAGATTCCGGCGGTGAAGTTTAGAAAGATAAATAGAGGGCCGCTGGAGCTTCACAGAAAGGATACGCTTCTTCCTGCGTATCCAAGCCTTTCAAGTCACAGTGCCATATCTTCGTTATTTCATCATCAGTACCTCAAATACCAAAGATCGGAATATCTCAGCGTCCACCGATATCCATCATCACTACAGCATCCACTACCGCCAACATGCAGATTCTCAAAGTCCTCCTTCCTCTCCTCGCCCTAATCATCTCCACCGCATCCCTTCCCTCCAACCCCATCACCCCTCCACAATCCCTCTCCGACCCCGGTGGCCCCTGCCAATCCGACTCCAACTGCTATGGCGGTGCCAACTGCTGCTTCTCCATCTGCACGCTCGGTAGCTGTCACGCGCCGGCCAATAACGCCGGAGCCGCATGTCTCAAGGACTCGAACTGTTTCGGAGGAGCAAAGTGCTGTAACTCGGTGTGTACACTGGGAAGCTGTAGGATGGATGGGACTTGTGATGAGAATAGAGACTGCTATGGGTGGTGCCATAATAATCCGGGGACTTGTAAGGTGGAGAAGGGGAAGAAGGAGGGGACGTGTAGTTGTAAGTGATTGCGGTAGTGAGTTTAGACGGAAAGAGTACGGAATGGAGATAGTGCTGAGGGAATAGAGCTGAGGAAGCATTTGGAGTTTGCAGTTGTGGTTGAATATTTTGAGCGTTGGGCTGTGGACTCGAGAAGACTGCTAGACTGACTACAGGAGCCTCCCCATGAACTTAGTTAGAGTACGAAATCAATTATTCGAGCCCTTCTACAGAGAATACTGACAGTATTGAACTGCATGAACCGTAGGCATATATTGGGAATACTTGCAGCAGAAACCAATTTTAAGAAAATGAGCACCAAGACTGAGTCTTTCCGACGAACCAGCGGCATTTCGAACTCGGCCCCCCATGCTAAGCACAGTATCCGGCTTAAACCAGCGACTGCACAAATAGGAAATATAGGCCTCTGTAAGCCTAAAGTGAGATAGAGGTGATATAGATTGAAAATGTATGTATTGTGTGTATGGTTGTGCATTGTCCTGTCCTCTTGTACTGCCGACTGTGAACGGTATTAAATAGATGAACAGGGAGCCAAAACTCATGTGACCTTCCAGTCTAACAGTCTCTTTGTTCAATGAGAAGAATACATCCAACCAGAGGACTTATGTGTCTGGATGCTGTGGCTCATATTCCTGCCGCGAAGTCTTCCTTCCACATGCTCGCATGAGGCTTTCCTATATCCTATGATACTGTTTAAAGGCGCTCAACCTGATTATGTGGTGTGAGGAGACTTGGAATAAATCGAGTGAACTTCCTCACAGATCATTTAAAATATGTGTCGCGGTAGTCGGTCTCGGGTAAGCATAATAGAAATTATAAGGCTGTAGGATGTATATTATTTAATTGTGGGTTAACTTGGGAGCGCTCTCTTTTATAATCTTTGTTTGGGAGATTGCTAACATATGGCCTCTTCCTCTTTCCTCAAGACTTACTCGGATACTTGAAGATTAATCATTACGAACCGCAGCTCAAGGCTTGCACTGCTACAGAAATAAGAGTCCTGTCATTGGACCGCTCTGCGCTCGCAGCCACCGCCATTGAGCTTACTCGGATTGGTGGAAAGACAAACACCTTTCAGCTTGGTCTTTGCTCCTCCATCTGATTCCCTCCACATGAAGAAACATTCTACACATCAAACTCCAAACTCTATCTACGCAACAAAAATAGCCCATTGAATTGAGGAAACTCAGCTTTACCCCCATTAAAATGTGGCTGATAAACATCAAGACGATGAAACTGGTGACATACTACGATCAAAACATTCCTCCCTATGTCATTCTTTCGCACACATGGGGTAAAGATGAGATCACCTTCGCTGATTTCGTAGATAATCTTTCCCGCAGTTTTTTCAAGTCAGGCTCCCGCAAAATCAACTATATATGTCGTCAAGCTGAGGAAAATGGTTACGAATTCATCTGGGTGGACACTTGCTGCATTGACAAATCCAGTAGTTCGGAGCTCAGCGAGGCCATCAACTCCATGTACAAATGGTATTGGAACACTGAAATCTGTTATGTCTACCTTGCCGATGTTACTACTGTGGAGGGTTTTATTCATCCAACTGGAAGTCTATTGGAACCAAATCGGAACTTCTAGAAAGAGTCGCCACGGCTACTGGAATTAATCGTGACATCATCCGATACCGACACAAGGTAGCTAGAGCAAGCATTGCGACTATATTTTCGTGGGCTTCCGAGAGAGTGACGACCGAGAAGAGGACACTGCATATTGCCTCATGGGGCTCCTTGGAATCAACATGCCTCTTCTATATGGAGAAGGAACGGAAGCATTCTTCCGTCTACAGCTCGAAGCCATTAAAACAGCATTTGATGATCATACGTTCCTCGCGTGGGAGGCCAGCGGTGAAGAAATGTACCGTAACGATTATAGTTACTTTGCTCCTACTCCAGCGTGGTTCAAGAATTCGGGGAACATAAACCCCTATACAGGGAGCTGGTGTCCAGAGGTTTCTGTTCATATGATGACAAACAAAGGCCTAGAAATCGAGCTTCCGCTCCATTACCATCCGGCAGGCGATAACAAATTTAAGAGGTTCGCGGTCTTAGAATTTTGCCACGATTGTCCAGATTCGTATCAACCCAATACAAGGTATAGTATTCACAGTGGACAAGCGGGATCTTAAGACGTACTACCGTTCTGGGAAGCACTTGCAACCTATCTTGAGACTGGAGAAAAAAACATTCAAGAGGGAGAGAATACATCTCCGGGCAGTCAGATCCCGTGAAAGTGAAGATAGTCCTCTGGAGCTAAAATTGCAATGGCTCCGATTGACATCAGTCACAGGCGTATTCGGGAAATACACAGTGTCTAACCTTCAAAATGCATGGTACCATAAATTTTCTGATAAAGAATTCCTAGCGCCTGTCATGGGCAACTTGGTGGACATATTCTCAGAGGAAATTCACCCGACCACTCCGATTTCGGGATACTATTTTACTTCAGACGCCTCCAAAGGATCCAGATTCCTAATCGTCTTTGGGAAGCACAGAGGCCACTTATGGCTCCGTCTATGTCTGCCTTCCCAAATTAGTAGGAAAGATCTCACCAGACATTCCAGGCTTTCTTATGGAGATGTATATGGGGTTTTCCAGGGCAACTACGTGGACTCTTCTCCGTGGATTACGAATCGTGCAACAATCCAGCTGCCGAATGGATCTGGGGTGGTAGCATCTGCAAAGAAAAGACGTCTCGAAGAAAGAGCCGTTTGGGATCTAACGGTTCATATTGACGCGGAAGACTACAGGAAAGCTTGTTGAAGAGGATGACACGACAACGACGGTAGCAAATAGAACTGTGAGCAAAATTTCGGCAAGTCGACAAAGGAAGACGGATACAGCAAAGACACAGAAAAAAAGATTAAGAAGAACATATGCCGAAGGGAGGGTGCGACTCAAAAAGATACAATCTTCATGCAGGACAAGTACTAGGAGACGGAAGAAGTTGTAGCATAGCTACTTGAGTAAGAGACAAATCAAGAGGACAAACATACACGGAAAGGTCACAGATGGGGCTATAAGTCACGTTTTCTCCTGCCTTTTATAGACTAGAAATAGGGATGCCATACTTTTATAGTGCCCATCTCTCTGTAGAGACGCTACTTTGTTACCCACATTTCATACATATCCTCATCAACTTATCCATACTCAGACTAAAAGTTAAAGATCATTTGAGTTTGAAGATTTTCAAGCATCAATGCTACTATAACCATAAAAAGGCATGGGGTTGGCTTGATGCATTGACAGCAAGAATCGCGTGCATCCCACGTGGACTCCGCCCATTCACTCTTATCGCATCCTTTGGCATACTGGGAACTCTGATTGGTCGCATCTTTGAGCCCGCTCTCGACTCTTCATCTCAGGGTCCTCGTGCAGATGCTACTTACCAATAGAATAGACGAAAAGGTGTGGCTTGCAGGGTTAAGCTAACGAGGCGCGAGCGGCTGGCTGAAATAGACATCCGGAACATCTGTGGCTGGCTCAGACGGCATCTCCGAAGAACTGATGGTTTGTTCGTTTCGAAAAAGTATCCCAAAGAGCGAACAATGGTGCTCCAAGATGGACTAGAGACATCATGGTTAAGCGACTATAGGGGAGTTTTGCTAATTCAAGTATATCCACACACCTCCACCACAGCCACCAGTCCATCGTGGTGGCATTACAATAGCGGTAATAGATATTGATCCTTTCCTTCTCACGCGATTACTATCAGATGCTGCTGGTCTAGAGCCATCTAACAGTCAGCCTGTTCGCTTTGGCCTTGCGAGACCGTGTACTTTCCTGCATGAGCTGCTGCATCCAGTCGAGAACGTGTCCAGAAACATGTCCATCCCCTCATTCGAAAGAGTTATTGACTTCACGGAGTGTCCGTCACGGCGCGTGTTACAGCTGAGTTGCAGCAAGCCAGCTCCAGTTCGCTTACTCCAGCTCTTCACGATGTTTTCCAAACATGTCGAGGTTCAATATAAATACCCACAGGGCTCCTGCCACTACGAGAACTACAGCTCACTTTCATATTTAGATCATTAGCTCAGAACACCCTCTCGACTTCGCTGTACCGTATTTTCTTCTGCTTCCATTTTGACCATTATGGCAACCGAGTCCGCGAAGATGGAATCCATCCAGGTCATGCAAACACTAAAACCGAAGATGGACACCGTCGTAACGGAGATTGAGGAGATTGATGAAAGCGTAGTCTCCGTCACCAAGTCCACCGAGTCCATCACGAAAGCCTACGCAGTGTCGGAGACCAAGTTCGACTGCGTGTATCAGCCCGCCAAAATCTTCAAGAATTTTGAGTGCGCATACCCGACTGTGGATCCCAATGTCAAGAGAGTCAGCCAACCACTCCCATTTCCGGAGAAACTACAGGACCTTATTGGGTGGACTGATGCTTTCGTTGACCGCATTGCCAGCATGACTGATGCGCAAGAGAGGGTACGAACAATTGTCAATACCACCCCTTCCCGACTAAAACTGACCGCATGTGCAGAAAACCAAGAAGGAGAGGGTGCGCCTTGAGACAGAGATCGAGAGAATTCGCAAAGCTCTCGATGTCACTCTAGTAGACCTGGATCGGTCTCGCGGGGAGGTCCTAGCAGCCAACAAAAGGACCGATATGGTGCAGAAAGAGTTGGCAGCCTCCAAGAAAGAGTCAGAAACCCTCGCCGCGACTATCAAAGAGATGGAAGCTCAAAAGCTCCGACATGGTGCCGAAGACCGCACTGTCCGTTACCAGTTGGCCGAAGAGAAGCGTAAAGTTAAGGCGCAGGAGAAGACCATCGAAAAACTGAGGGAGCAAAAAGAGCATCTTATTAAGAAGGGAGAGGAGTTGAGAAAGGGGTTCGCAGCCGAACATGCTGAATTCGTGAAAGAGCAGAAACACCACGATGCCGATCACAAAGCGCTTGAGGATGCTCAGAAGCAGTTTGAAGCCGAGCATAAGCACTGGGAAGCCGAACGGAAAGAGAAGGAAAAGGTTCAGGTTGATTTGGCTAAGGCCCGAAAGACTATTGAGATCAAGGACAAGGAGATGGGCGAATTCAAGTCGAAGGTTGACGACCTTGACAAGAAGCTCGGCGGTGCAAGGAATGAGAATATCCGACTTGAAAAAGAACTCAAGGCTAGGACAAGCAAGTGCAACCAGCTGGATGTCGACCTCAAAGACTCCAGCAAGCGCATTGTTGAACTTAAGCAGGAGGTTGAGAGCGCACAAAAGCGTATCTTTGACCTTGGCGAGGGGCTCACAGTAGCTAATGGAAAAGTAGCGACCTTGGAGAAAACTGTCGCATCTCTGGCTGAGAATATCGCGACATTGAAGGAGGACAATAAGAATGAAGTTGCCAGATTGGAAAATGAGAGGAAGAGTGTATCCGAGAAGCTCACCATAGCTGAGGCTGCCCTTGTCACAGTTAACAAGGACTTGGAGCACCTGCAGAACGACTATTCGAGAATGAAGAAGGAATACGGTCATACTCTTCTCCACGAGGACGAGAAGCTGCAAAAGCATATGGTGAGCCACGAAGGCGATGCGGTTGTCGCTCAGAAGATGAAAGACCTCGAAGCAAGTCTTAAGACTGCCACAGCCGATCTCACTGTGACCAAAGCCAAACTTGAGGCCGAAGAGAAAAAAGTAAATGAACTTAAAGGGCGTCTCGTCCCCGTCCCGGAGGGTCGAGAAAATGGTATCAGAATCCTCAGCGTTGAATACGGTGGTAAACTGTACAATCCCAAGGAGCACAAGGACGTTTACGAGAAGCTCTACGTGAAAGCCGATAAGGGTGAGAAGTTCAAGATCGACAACGAATTTTTCGGTGGCCGCTCTCAGGATCCATGGAAAGGACACTGCAAGACCGGCGTCGTCACCTACCAGCTTCCCACAGGCGGTGCTCCAATCACCATTGTTGCTAAGGAGAACAGCAAGGATCACGGGACTGTGATGCAGTTTGTCAAGCCCAATCATTGAATTGTAGTGAGGAAGCTTCTGACGGTTATGCATTTTGGATTGTTTTGGTTGGTGCTGACGGTGCTCGAGTGGGTGCTATAGGACTGGAATATGGGATGATTTCCATTGGGTTTAATTAGGACGAAGGACGAATCGGGGTTGATTTTTATAGGAGTTTTTCTGCAATTCAATATTTGCTTGGTTTCCCCTTCATCATCATGTCTTTTGAATCTTTCGTTTGAGTTCCTTGTAACTCTCGCGCTGCTTATACATCATTTGTCTTTCTTGGCTTGCTATGGCCAACCACAACTCTTGACGCTCTTTCATACAAAAATTTCGAAAGCAGAATCTGATTTTGCTTCTCCTCGAGATTGTTGTTGATGGTGCGGCTTGCATCAATCCAGAATAATCGCGGTGAAATAAACTCACGGAGCTAGAGGAGGGGATCGTAGGCATTACCAAATGAGACGAGTCTGTTTCCGTTGAGTCGAAAGACGTTACAGGCAGCAATTTCTCCTCAAATGTAAGATATTAGTTCGTACTTTGGTAAGGAAGAGAGGTTCGAGGTCTGAAGCGGGCGGGAAAGTGAATCTGCTGCATGCTACTGGATGAACTGTGAGGAGCCTGGTCTCGGAGAAAGCATCACTAAAGGCTTCAAACTCGACACATGACATCAGATTGAGAGAATAAGATTATTCTGCTCCGGTACTGCCAAACAAGCGAGTAATGTGGGGTGTAGCAGGGCCACTATCGGGCGAAGCTTCAGTACATGTATAGTTAACGCCAGCGGGAGGCTAATAAAGGTAATCCAAATTGTGACTACTAACCGTAGGATTATGTCGAAATTTTCATGGTAGATATATCTTTTAAGTAGGTTTACTTTAAACCACCTGAAATGTCTTCTGCATCCAATTATTGGAGAAGTCATATGCACGCTTTGTGCCTCCAATATGCTAAAATAACAATCAATAGAAATATACAAATATTCAGATTGGGTTACCCGGAATTCTTCAGAGCTATCAATATTTCTTTGAAATTTATTTTGAATGGGACTCTCAATATCTGTAAAAAAACGCCATCTTAACGCTTGAATGTGCCACTGTTTCATGTTTATAAAAGCCTCACCTCTCTTCCTCAATCAGGTAACCTTGCGAGCTCTTTTAGAGAATACAAGGGCGGGTTTGGGCTCCAGTGACAGTGCTTTTTAATTTTTTTTTATAATGACGAATTTATGGACTACTGCATATTAGAGAGAGAAGTTCATCTCTACTCGACATGAGATTGGGGTAAAGAGTTCCGAAAGTAAGTTATAGGAATCTTTTACACGAAGAAAGTATAATGACATCGAAAAGTAAATATATTTCATATGAAATAAAGAGAATGGAGGTCCTTCTTCTTTTCCGGACCGTATTGGCTATTGTTCCGAAAGTTGCACATTTTCCAGGAACGAGAATCGCACAACCCTGAAAAACGGAGATAGCACTGGCCACGACGATGGCTATGGCTCCACTACTCTACATCCCTATATAAGAGAGTGGTCGTACCGAGAAAAAGATGCATTGTGTTTGATATTATAAAAGAGACTCTAGATCTTTCGGGCCCAAACCATAGTGTCTCTACTTCAATCCACTTATCTTCGCATCCATGTAGCACAAATGTCTCCCTCCCTTTTACATCTCAACAGCCATCCTCTTATTATCATCTACCTTATCTATATACGCGCTTTCAACCCCCCCTCAACCGTTCAAAACACTACAGGCATACCTCCCGTAACTCCCCCTTCCTCATCCATCCTCTCCTCAACAGCTCACTAACACCTCCCCTCAGTGCTCCGCCCTCGCCCACGTCAGCCTCAGCTCCGGCCTCATTCTCCCCAACTCCTCTAACTATGAATCTATTGTCGAAAACTACTGGTACGCCAACGGCCGCCTCCGCCCCTGGTGTTTCGTCCAACCCCAAACCACCCAGGAGGTCGCTGCCACCATCCGTGCCCTGTCCCACACCCACTCTAAAACTTCAGACCATGTGCAAGAATGGCAAATAGCCGTGTGCAGCGGCGGTCATTTCTATTCATATAGCAACAACATCAAGGCCGGCGTAACGATTGATCTTAGAATGATGAATCACTCTTCTTACAATGCCAAAACTGGACTTGCTAGTGTGGGGCCCGGGGCTAGGTGGCGAGATGTATACTGCAGCCTCTCCGATAACTTCAATGTGACTGTCACGGGCGACCGCAATGGAGGTGTGGGAGTAGGAGGGTTCCTGCTCGGCGACGGTATCTCGTCGTATATTGGCCGGAAGGGGTTCGCTTGTGATACGGTCATCAACTTCGAAGTCGTGCTCTCCAACGGAAAAACCGTCAGCGAAAATGCCCACAAGAACCGCAATATAGGGAGGGCATTAAAAAGAGCGGTTTCAACTTTGGCATCGTAACGCGGCTCGACATGCAAGCATTAACCGCCGTGCCCATTCTTTTTTCCCAGAGCCTCCATCCCGAGCCCTCCCACATTGATGAGGTCGTCGACCCGGTAGTCGAGTTCGCGGAACGGACGAAGGACGAGGGGGATGCCCAGGCGGAACATTTGGCCACGCTCTATACGCCCGATGCGGGGACTAATCCGGAGCCGACGGTGCTGTTTTCAGATGGTGAATTTACGGGGGAGTCTGAGCACTAAGGGTTCTGATGGCGTAAGCACGATTCTGGGTGATCGGCCAGGGATTGATGCATGTGTCGCTGGTGGATGCGACGAATGCGCCGGATGGTTCCTGCGGAGTTAACGTATGTGGTCTCCTCCTGTCATTTTCTTGCTTGTTGAGTGTTGTGCTGATGGGTCTTTCTTTCTCCCATGGTAGGGATGTCCAAACAAACATTAACCTTCCTCAACTCTGCCAACATCATCCACCAAGCCATCACTCTCCAAAATGCCACTAAATACCACCTTCTCCTCAAATCTCGGCGCCTCCACCTTCGTCCTGCGATTCTTCTTCCAAACCCTCCCCTCATGGATCAGCGCCATCAGCCAATACGCGGGCGGCAACATGCTTAACCTCCAGCACATCCCGTCCAACGCCAAGATCTGGAACGGTGGAGTGATGCTTAAAAATTCCTCTGATGTCGCTTTGTCGACTGCACGGACAGAGCTCTACGCCATGACGAAGCAGTTGAAGGAGTATGTGGAGAGAGAAAGTGCACTTTGCGGAGTTGGTGTATTTGGATTATGCGAATGCGGATCAGGATCCTTTGGGAAGTTATGGGAGGGAGAATGTGCGGTTTATGAGGGAGGTGGCGAGGAGGTATGATCCGGAGGGGTTTTGGCAAAGGAGGGTGCCGGGGGGTGTTTAAGCTTGAAAGGGTAGGTGCTTAAGAAATAGACGGAAACTGCACACACTATGATGTGCCCAAGATACGTAGTTGAGAAATTGATTGGCTTTGTTGTTGAGTTTTAGAGAGTAAGTCATGCATTGAGAGAGGTCGAAGACGCGGCTCTTCAAGGTGAGCTTGATACAGAAGGAAAGAGTAGATCCGTCTATATCTTACCAAGGCGCTTGTGAAAGGAGAGGCGTATGTAAAAGCCAATTATTGTCTACTCCGATATAAGTACCCCTGTCTGACTCGTCATTTGAGGCTCTCTGGGCCAACTCCATAATAGACAGGTGAGTTTAAGTTGGAACTGATTTTCATTCTTTGTGTCTCAGCTTGATGGCGTAGGTAAAATTTCGGGTGGCGCAGCTGGATAGAGCAGCGCCCGTACTCTCAGTTTCCGTCTGGAGCAGCCAGGGTGCAGTGAACTGAAAACATAAAACCATCGTCGTCTCCTCAGTTCTCCTAGCTTTTATGTGAAGCGCACTTGCGGAATTCGTTGCGGAATTCGTTACACCCGACCCAAGGCATACCTCCCAACTCGAAGCCAAAGTCCTCATTCATTTCTTAACCTTCCTCTTCCTCTTAACCGGAACCCGCACATCTTCCGCTCCCGCCGGAATATCAGCTTCCGCCTGCTCCAAAACCCCCCTAATAACATCCACCAACTCCTCCATCTGCTCCACGCTGAACCTATCATGGCCCTCCTCAATAATACACTCGAGTTCCACCGCAGTCTTCGGGCACAGATTCATAATCTGCAGAAACTCGGCCTTGTTGAGTGCAGGCAGTGGCTTACGTTTGGTGGTGGCGTTGGTGGTGCCATTGGTGGACGCGGATGGATCATGGTTGTTGGGGGCATTGGGGGCGAGGTGTGACTGCAGGACCGAGAAAAGGGATTGGGGGCCGAGGTAGAGGGTTCCGGGGCGAGAAGAGCGGTTTTGGGAGAGAAGAACGTTGGGTTGGGAGGGGGAGGAGAGGTAGGAGAGTGTCTTGGGGGTGGGTTAGTGTTGTGCTATCATGGAACGCGGATATAATCTATATGAGATTGGACGGATTTAATTGAGCCTTGGATTTCCTTCCGTCCTAGAAATGATAAGGGGTGATTCATGGTATGTTGAGTCTGCCTACCAAGAGAATCATGGGAGCAGGTCTGAAAATGGGGGAATACGAGGAGAAGGAAACATCTTACGTCTCTTAAGGTAGCCTTGAGCCCAGCAGGCTTCTTGCGACCACGTCCGGTACCATCGCTGCCGCTGTACTCGGCCTCCTCCGCCTGGAGGTGGAGGAAGACTTCGTGGTTAGAGAGGAGAGCAGACTGGATTTCTTTGATCTGGAGGGGGGATGGTAAGAGGTGGGCACAACAGAGAATGATTTGGAGGGTGGTGGGATGAAAGTGAGATACAAGCGAAGAGTGGAGTATGGGAACGATAGATGGTAGGGAGGGGAGAGAAGGGGGGCGACTCAAAGAAGTTGAGAACAGAAGGGAAGTATGGATGCGAAGTGACTGATATGAAAAACAAGAGAAGGATGACAAAAGAAAGTTAAAGTAGAATGATGAATAAAATGGATAGAAGCCATATGAAAAAGTAGCGTCACTCACGTGCATCTTTTCTGTCCGCTCTTTTCACTTGCGTGCCCGCCAGAGGAAGAGGGGAAGAAGAAGAAGTAGAAGAAAAAGAAGAAGAAGAAGAAGAAGAAGAAGAAGAAGAAGAAGATCAGCTATGACTGGCCTGGCACTACTGACTCCTGGTAAAGCAAATTCGAGCGGGGAGTTATCAATCCTTGAATAGTACAGACTGATACAACTGCCCCCGGTAGAGGTTTGGGTTGAAGAACCTCGCTTAATGACATGATGAAAGGGTCTTGGGCAAAAGCAGCATAACGGCGACAAAACGAGAAACGGAAATTTTTCCCGCGCTGTGGCTTGGCGTTCCGACGTCTTTTCGCGGCAGTACTTGCCCGTGACTTCGCATTACGGAGCGGGACGTCGAATACGCATCGTTCAAGTGGACATTTGCATTTCACTTAAATTGAACATTTGAGACATGCACGAAGGCGGCTGAAACCGTGCGTGATGTCTTCACATGTTTCTTAAGCTGGCTGTGCGCTTTTGAAATTTTTGATTTCTTTGGCAGTTCGAAACGCGAACATCAACCACAATCGCACCCAATGATTCGGGAGAGAAGTAGATACTATATAGCTCATTGCAATACTACCTACGTTAAGAAATTATCGCCATGCTGGGTTTCCTCTTGATAGGTGTATGCACAAGTTAAAGGTACTTTGGCTTGACCGCTGGCCCCCGCCTGGGCGTTTTCGTTAAAAGTCTTGTGAGTGCCGGTTGTACTCGTCACCCACCCACCTTTTAGCACCTATATTTTCAGTAGAAATCTGGTCATTTGCACACATGTCCCACATTGTGATCAAACTGCTAAAGAATGGTTACGTCGAGCCAAGCTGAGAAAAAGAGTAATTGACAGAAAGGCCGATGTTAGTTTAATATAAGTATGAATGGCAAAATTACGAGAGCAATGAATCGGGGGGACAGAGAAACGGTGCCAGTGCACCCGACAGAAGAATTGAAAAGATCGTTGGGGCCCCTAAGTGATGTTGAGGTAGGAATACTGACCTTAAGCAAACGAAGTGAGAAAGGGCGCCGCTCAGTGCCCATACTACGATCAACATCCGTCTGCTGAAGCCTTAAGCGCACGGGCAACGTTTGCTCTGGTAGAATGAGCGAAGGCGTTCCAGCCGTATGGTCAGCTCTTTAATTCAGGCATAATATGTACGATACAAAGATGGTTTGCCAAAAACCTGTTAGGCCACCAGTTCTTCGGATATGACGGCGAGCGATGTCGACGGAATGGATGCAGCTGGCTTCTATCTTTTTTTTTTCTGCCATTTTTTCCGATTGGATAGCTACCTCCGCTCCAGAATGTGAAAGCTAGACGTAGAAATGGACATCTGGTCCCGTTGTACTACTTCACTGCAACCGGTAGGGCTACATTTGCTGCTAGATAGAGCAGATATGTGTCTCGGACTTGATAGTCATGTCATCCGAATCACTCCTCCCAGTCTCGTGCCACCACTTTTGTCGGTACAGTATATCCCGAGAATCGACTTTAGTAGCAAAATTCCGGGTGGTTACACGATGAAAAGGACATGTTGGTGGAGAAGATGCAGGAAAAGGCGCATCACAAGCACTGAAGAGCAAAACGGAGGGTGAACCTACAATACCGAGTACAACTTCAGAGTCCCTGTAAAATGAGGGCTAGGTCTGCAGACTAATCGAACCTTCTCGAGTCAAGACCCTGATGGCCAAAGTCAAACAAAGATATCGTAGTCGAGGAAGTCGCCGTGTTTGCGGAGGGTCGACTCTATCTTTCGGGGGTACAACTGAGGGGTGGGGTGGTCGGTGCCCTCTAAATTACCATGTTTGTTTGTCCGCACAATCACTCAGTCCAGCAAAGAAGCTATAATAAGGATTTTCCCTGTTCCATCGGAGATCGAAATGAGAAGAAGATGAATTTTCGCGCGGCGATTATTCCCTCGAGGATGCCGAGGGATTGGTGTGTTTGGATGAGCAATGCCAACCTAGCATGGACAGGGCATCAAGTAATATTAATAACGGTTATCCATTGCAGCGATGCAAGCCGCAGAAAACTCTGACACGCGCAGGTCAAGGCCGTAGATTCAAGAAATAATCATGGGATGGGTGGTGATGGTCGGCGATAGGAACTGCGAGAATCGAAGATTGAAGACGGTGAGGAAGGGCAGTTGAGCCGGAGGAAGAGATGAGGTTCAAGGTAGAGAGGGAAGAAGTAATGACAAGAAAGTAATGACGGGAGGGGGGGGGAGGGGTTGTCCGATGTGAGACCTCCTCTGTGGCTGACTGTACGCATTATCGAAATGCAATGCAGTTCAAGCGATTACATATTCAGTCTTCGGTGCAACCTGTGGAGAATTGCATATATATAGATAAGTAGACGGTCTCTCGCCTACATAGTACATTCAGGTGCAGACATGTTCTCATACATTTGCTGCAACTGCTAAATAATCAGCGCGAAGACTTGTTCTCAGTACGACAGGCGGGTAGGGCATGCGGCGCAAATCATCAGGCGGAATCAGACCACTTTTTGGCTGGGGGAAGGGTGGCGGAAAGAGGGGCAGTCAGGTACTGCGGCTGCAACTGGATGGTCTTGGAAGTCTCGGCAGTCTATGGCGGTCCAGATCTCCGCATCGCCCCTTCGAACAACACCTCACTCCCCCAGCAAACTGCAGACTCGTCGACTGCAGTTGGTCTCGCCTCCCCTCTCTTCCTCTGCCAAATGTAGAGCGTGTAGCCCACCCAGCCCATGAGGGCCTTTGGTCGCTAATTTCTTGAAATTTCGCTGTCTCGCTGCCCATAGTGATGCCTGTGGACTGTGTGCGTCAAGTACCCCCAATTCACTGCTTAGCTGGCCAAGGCATATAGTTGCTAGGGCTGATAATTCTTTCCCCATTCCCCCTACTTGTGTTGTTCGTACCGTGCGTCGCTCTCCCTCTCTCATTCAGGCACCGCACCGCACCGCACCCGCCCTAAATTCACCACTCCGGCGCGCGATACAGACCAACTTCCTCCGCCCAACACCCCGCCCTCACCACGTCTTGGCCTCCCACCCTCTCCTCTGCACATCGTGTGATAATTGGGAGCAGAGGTGGTGGTTTGGGTATTAGATTCCTACCAAGCTTCGTCTAGTGTCATCCTGTCTTGTTGCGGGTGCCCACATTCATACTGCCTGACTTGGAGGTAGGCCCCGTTTAAATAAGTGAGGCCAACTTTGTAGATCCGAGTTTCTCGCTCTGCAATGGGGGACACCCGCTTATCTCAGAGCCGTCCTGGAATGGTGGGCAATCGAAATTCGAGTGATGCCTCCAGCTCCCTCCTCCTAATCAGCCCCTCCCCCTCTGCCCCCGACGACCTCTCACAAACACTCTCCTGGGACGTTGGTCCCGATGGCGTGGATGTCGACGGGCTGCCACATGAGTTTGAGAATCCCACTGCGCTGTTTCCTGGCTGTGTTGCTGTCTCCCAGCCGCTTCCTCTTCCAGCAGTGAACCAGAACATTCCAACCTCAACTCCACTGCAAGAGACGCAGCCTGAACTCAACTCCAACTTCGCCGCCAACGCTGTCCCTACCCGCAATCTGTCGCCCCCGTCACCATCCGTCACCAAACTCTCCCGGCACAACCTCCGTCTGCCTTCGTTTGACTTGTTAGGCATTGGCTCGCCGCACCCCGACCGCATTGGTTTGCAGCGTTCAGCAGACTCTTTCCTCAACCTTGGATCGGGGCCCTTATCCAACCCCGACGACCCTCTTCATGTGCTGAGTCCCAACCAGAGCCCTTCACTGCTCGGTATGCTCCACGATCTCGATCAGCCTGCCATGCCAAGTCCTCACGAATCCAAACCACACGACCAACCTTTCATCATCTCCACAGTCACTCCTCCGGCAGAACCCGGTACCTTTCACTGGGGTCCATTCTTGAATATCAGGACGGCCGGTATGAGCTCTCCTCCGAATACTGACCCCGGCATCTCTCCGGACGTCGTGGCCGTCACCACCCCGCCATCTTTGGGCGCTCCAGCAATCCCACTACCTGTGATACAGAGCAGCAACGAAGGTCCTTGGACTGAAAAAGTCGAGACTATCGTCAGTAAGTTTGGGGCTCTCAAAACAAGAGTCCAATCTAGTACTGACTGCATCCAGCTGAGAATCTCGGCGGTCTTCGGGCCGATTCTGTCAAGGTACTTTCTCATGCGTTGCCCTGCCCCTCTCGCGCTGGTCATGTTTTCCCCACCATCATCGATGCCATTCACAGACAGACCCCCTGTTACTCCACAGCTTGGATCAATGTGTTCCATGCCGTCCCTGGACGCTTCACACTGGCCGAACTCCCCACATCACCCCCGACAACGCCTGGTCCCGCGGTAGGAGGCGATGAGTATTTTACAAGTAAGGTGTTTGACAGTGCGGTCCAAGTCTCTGACTATCAAGGCGACTCGAAGCTCATACCCCCTTCGCCAAGGCCAGTTGTCGCTCCTGGGAGCGTGGACGTTTCGGTCGTTGAACGGTATATTCCACCTACCAACCTGCACGAGTTTGCAGAGATGTTTGCAATCAAAGGACGCTCTCTGTTGGTGGATCGCATGGTGGAATTGTCAGTCAACCACGGCACCCTACTCTTCATCTATCCCACCAAGACTGGAGCTCGGACATTCATGAGAGAGTATTTGGGGCCCATTCTGGATCCCTTTCTCCGCACACTCGCTGTCGTTCACAATCTCCCCTCTGACCTCTGCTCATCGCTCGGCCGGATGGTGTCTGTAGAGCGCCTCGTCGAGTTTGACATCTTGAAACAAGCACTGGAGAGATTCTGTGACCAGATCAGCTACTGCGAACTGGGCAAGTTCCAGAATGAACACTGCAAGTACTCGCTGGTATACTCGGCCAAGGAGGAACTGAAATTGGACCGGGACGTGTGGGCGACGGATTGGTGGATCAAACAGGAGAAACCCCGGGTCCGTGACGTCGTTACAAAGTATACTCGTCCCCGTAGGGACATACCGGCCGAATCGGATGCTACACCCACCAACCTCATCCAGGAGATCCTTGAGAGCGTGGCGAAGAAAGAGTACGAAGATGGAGGACCTACGAAAGGTGTTGAAGTAGGGATTTTCATCATCCGGAAGTCGGGTTGATCGCCCAAGCCTACACGTAAAACTTCCTGGATTTTTCTCGCGGGTATGCTCCATATGGGGGGGAAGGACTTAGGACGACAAATTAAAAGCATTTTTGCGCGGGAAGACGGCCTCATTCAGACGAGAAAACACCAGCCGCATTCTGAAGAAGGGATGAGGATCGACGGAATGATTGTAGAATACACATGAAGGGACGAAATTACGTGCATGGGACGAGGTTCATCGCGTTTAATACCCCCCCCCCCCCCTTTTTTTTCTTTTCTAGTAACCTGCATTTCTGATGGCGTTTATTAGGCACGCCATGTCAGCGCACCGCGGCATCAGATACCAATAGACTAATTAGCATACCATGCAACGATGCAAACTTTCGTATTCTGCCTGATCTGGGGCGATTCTGGGGATGTAGCTCTGTTGGTGGCCGCAGTACTTACGGATAATAGATAATCTCGGACACACCATGCACTGGTATCCTTCACTTGGAAACCATATCCCGCACATGCTTTATTGCTGCAAGACGGTGGACCTGGTTTGGCTGAGAAGACGACTGCTTAAACGAGCTTGAACGCCTACGAAACTGGGTTAGCGTTCATGTACAGAGTAGCATGGACTGGCAATGATACTGGTACGATGGGCCTAGCGTTTGGCTGGTGTAAGTTTTGCAGTTCAGAGATTTTCATGGGATGGCTGACAAGCTGGAGTAGAGGTACAGGGCCGATGACGTCGGACGCCGCGTTGGAGCGCCTAGACGACGTCATCCGTCATCGTCTCTTTGAACTCTGACCCTGCACTTTCAAAGATTGGATCTAATCCTCCTCTTTACCGACTACACTTTATCCCTATTGCGGCTCTGACTCCCGTATCGATCCCGTTCGAGACTGAAACTTAAATTGAAAGTCTTTCTTTCCACTTAGTGCTTGCCGACGACTTTATGAATGCTTTCCCTCTTCTCAATTCGGCCGGCCCCGCGAGAATCCATACGACAACGTAAAACCCGCAGTGGTCTGGTACTTGGGACCTGTGCTTGAAAGTTGATGCCGCCGATGGTGATTTGATTTTACTACTATTACTAACCCTTGCTGGCAGACGCGAATCTCCAAGAACTAACCAAATATTAAAACCTAGTTCTTATGCGGAAAGAGAAAATACATAAAGAGGACATGATATGATGGGTGTCCTATATGGATTGTTATAGGCGGAATAGTGTTGGTCGGGGGGGATATACTAGGGGCTTAAATACAGCACGAAAGTAGTTAGCGTGTTTGCCATACCAGACCTTCCACCACTTCTACCACTTCCGCCCAGCTACTTTCCCAACGATTCCCCATATCCCATATTTCCACTCTCCGATTTGCTGATTTCTTCACTCAAATACCTCTTCACTGACTAGAATAACGTCTCAGCAGACGGGGTGAAACCTGGCTTATCATCGATATATCCTCCAAATAGAGTCCAAACTCCAGTGCCTCTCGCACCCCCCCCCCCCCCCCCACCCCCATCAGCCCTCCTTCTTCATCTTTTCTATACCAAGCCACATCATAGAATACTCAACCTTGGCATCTTCCTTCTCGGAGTTAGTATCGTTCCCGTCTGCTCTTATTCCACATCCCATCTGCTTCATTATCCACTCGTTGAATGTATCCTTTCTCAAACCTCACATCGCTCTCCATTCGACTATCTATCTAATCTATTAAGGACGACCCCGGCCCTGCCTCTCTATATTCCCATGTTTATCTTCCTGAGATGGTGGCCAGCTTTATGTACGATCAGCGTAGAGTTACGAGCAAGGCTTTAGCTCAGCCTTGTCTGCCCCATTACAGAAATGAAAGGCTCCATAAAACCAAAGCAAGCTGCATACTTGATTGTCTGCAATTACTCCTGTGATTATTTCGGTCACTTCACGCGCAAGTCCTTGGATCTTCTTATTTTAGCCTCAAGCAGCCCCCCTCGAGCACAATGCGGCTGTTCCTAATCGACCAATCTAACTGCATCTCACCACACACTTGCTGTTGTTGGATGATAGCGAAAGATGACCAACTATTTTAATCAACGAGTACGGAGTTACTGGAGAAACCTTTGGGCAGCAATCTTGCGGATCATATTGTCAGTTGCAGCCTTCATTGGTGTTGAGCTCACCATATTCAGAAAGAACAACTACACTCCGGAAAGACCCGCATTCAATGGTCGAATGGACAGTGCAATCCTTCTTCCGGTGGCTTGCTTATTGGAGACCGATCTTTGGGAACGAGCCATGAACCAGACGGAACAAAGTCAGGCTGACATTGGATTCAAGGCCTCCCCAAAGGGGTGGCCTGCAGAGAATATCTTGTACATTTTGTTAGCCATCGCTGGTGTACTAGCACACTGCTCGATAGTAGTCCGCAGATTTCAGCACAGGCACGGAGAAGGCAACCTTGTCTTACATAAATGGCGACGAAGCCATGGTGTTATCCCAGTCATCTACTGGCTCGTTGTACTATGAATCTCCAGTGCGGCATCAGGGTGGTGCTGGTACCAGGTTTATGAAGCTCGTGGATGGGTTAAAAACTCGGGTTGGATCAAGGAACCCAATCTAGAGTACGATCATTTAGACATTGGCCAGCTGATTCCGTTGGGGACAGTTATACTTGTCTTACTGTCTATGCTGACCGAGTGTTGGGATAGAAAGAAGAGCGCCGATAAGAGAAGGGAGCAGAGGGAGCAGTATGAAATACTACACCAGAATAAAGGCTCCGAACTACGACATTTGGCGTAATAGGCTCTGAAGGGCTAATGAAAACGGGCGACGCTCAGCTGGAATCAATTGTTTATATGCATCCACTGTATCTCAGCAAGCTCGGATCGTTACAGTGATGAGCATAGGTTGATCGATCTGGAGGCGTACCCTCTCTTTTGGGTTAATTCTTCGCTACCTATGACAAACTCTATACTTGGAATCAAGCGCCATCAGTCAATAATCGCACTTTAATCGACCCGAAATTTCGCAACCCAAGCGAATATCAAGGCCCCCCAGCTAGTCTTCCGCTTTCCGCTTGCAATACTGACGCTTTTGGGCAGAATTTTTTACAGAGGGGCACTTGGTAATGGTATGGGCGATACTTAAAGCCAGCTCAACATCTTCACATTGGGAAGATCCGAGAAAAAAAAAATTTGGAGGCTAGGAGGACAGCTCTGACCGTACAATGGTATAAAGGCACATGTGATCAAACAAATAACTAGACAAGTATGCCTGATGTTTTCAGAGCAAAATCCCCACAGACCAGCCAGGGTTCAAAAGTTTCGAGAGAAAATACAGGTGATCATGTAACATATCCGGGGGAAGTCATTGCTCCGGTATTTGGCCATTCCCTATCCAATCTTTCAGGCCCAGTATTTGTTGATAGTTACAGGTGCGACTTTGGTTCGAGATTTTGGGAAGAATGGCCTATAAAAGACGAATTTCTTCCACTCCCTAATAACCGCACCATCATCCCTGTTAGAAGCTTCGACGAGGACCAAGCTATAACCTCCTTTGAAACGGCCGTCATTCTATCCATATACTACATCCTCGCCCTTACTACCTCATTCATACTCTCTTCTATGGCACCGTCTCCTCAAGTTGGGATTTCGCAGTCGAGATTAGAGCCGTCACCCTGTTCTCCCTGCGCCCAAGCCATCTGATCCTTGTGGCTGCGGAGACAGAGAACCCTTTCTATCTTTAGTGGGCCTGTGCGGATACGAGCAGATAAGAGTGAGGAGGTGTAGTTGGAGTTTCTGAATGATGGGGCAAGGAGGTGGAGCGTTAGGAGGAGGGTTGTGCCGAATTTGCAGTATTAAGTGCGTTGTTCTCTTGAATATGAGCGAGGGCAAGAAACATGAATTTCTCAATTAATCGCTAAGACAGCTATTTCAGAGTGAGGATAGACTGTTGATTACCTCCAATTTAACGGGTTGTCGCAGCCAGACCAAGGAGATTATGTTTAATCTGCGACATCCAGGATGCATCGAATTCCACATATGAATAGAGGTCCTGGAATTACCAGATCTTGGCTGACTGGGCTTCCCCACAAAACTGGACAATGAATCCTGGTAGCGTTTAATATCTGCTGAAGCTCAAATTCTATTATCCGAACCAGGGCCTTAACCGAATGGACGTTAAATGGCCGAATGAGGAATCATTAAAGGTTTACATTGGGCAACCAGGTCACTCCATGACCTATGTAAAACCGAGTTGCATATTAACACCACTCTATATTCAAATGGGTGAACGAAGGATCAGGCGGATATAAAGTAAGCGCTGCCGTGCTTTCCAACCTGACCGTCACCCACTCTATACCTCGAAATTCCGAAAATGCATCCGGAAATCCTCGTCGCCCTGTTGCTCTCCGCAGCGGCAACAGTCAACGCTCACTGTAGGCTTTCAACTACACATCACTTCCCTTTGATCGCCTACCTAACAAAAATATCCAGACACATTCCCCCGCCTCATCATCAACGGACAATCTGCAGAAGTCAAAGATTGGTCCGCAACCCGCATGACCAAAAACGCTAATTCCAAACAAGGCGTCGAGAACCCGGCCTCTGCAGATATCCGGTGTTATTCATCTCAGAACGCGGCAAATATCGTTACGGTGCCGGCAGGCGCTACGATTCATTACCTTTCAACGCAGCAGATTAATCATCCAGGGCCGACGCAGTACTATTTGGCGAAGGTGCCAGAAGGAAGGAGCGCGGCGAGCTGGGATGGGAGTGGTACGGTGTGGTTTAAGATTTTCACGACGATGCCGAGTGTGGATTCGAATAAGCAGATGACTTGGCCGGGACAGAGTAAGCTTCCTCTATTCCCTAACCTGGGCTTATCCTCCCCTGTCGTGCTATCTTCTTGTCCTCTGTCCCCCTTACTAATACCCTCCCAAGATGAATACAAAACCACCAACACCACGATCCCCGCCGCCACTCCCTCCGGCGAATATCTTCTACGGGTTGAGCAAATCGCTCTGCATCTTGCCAGCAAGGCTAATGGAGCCCAGTTTTACCTCTCTTGCTCGCAGATCAAAATTACAGGCGGTGGAAATGGGACTCCGGGACCGTTGGTCAGTTTGCCGGGGGCATACAAGAG
This sequence comes from Delitschia confertaspora ATCC 74209, assembly GCA_010093945.1. NCBI lineage: Eukaryota > Fungi > Ascomycota > Dothideomycetes > Pleosporales > Delitschiaceae > Delitschia > Delitschia confertaspora. The sequence goes on from ML993879.1 coordinate 107,544, forward strand.
CACTGATCCGGGAATTTTGGTCAATTTGGGGGCGATTAAGCCGGAGGAGTATAAGGCGCCGGGCCCAGGGATTTGGAGTGGTTAGGGGGAAAGGATGGTTTGGGGAGGAGGAGAGGGACGAGAGGGGAAGGAAAGGGTGATATGGTTTCAAGTGTTAAAATGTTATGAGGGGAAGGCTAGAATATGACATCTCGTGCAGTTTGGGTTTTCCTAGAGCGCCCACTCTCGCTCTCTCGCCCTACATTCGTTCTACAGAAAATACATACTCACTTTCGTCGATGCTCTGTCGCACCTCTCATTATAGCAATGCCGAACGAAGCAAAGGCAGCAGCGGCGTCTCGGGGAAGTTCAAACACTTCGAAAGTGGCCATTTATCCGTCATACGTGAGAAAACATTGAGAAACAATGATGAATATATATATCTTCTCCAGTGCTTCCTAATCCGAGCTATTCTCTCCTTCCCCATATGCTTTCACAACGGCCGCAGATGGATCACCTTAGTCATCTACAATCATGCGTGCCGCTCATATCGTCGTAGTCGTTTATATCGAAAGAAGTGGCTTCAAACGAGAAGAGAGGAGAAAGTACAAATGTTCACTGGACGAGCTCTCTATTAGTGTCCGTTAGGGAAACTGGACAACTGGAGGATAGGCAAGCATCATGCGGCGTGGTGCCAAACACAAAACTCATAATCACTTACCATCGTCTTCCACCACCACAAAACTCCCAATTGCGGAGCCGGCCGAAAAAAACATAAATAGCCGTCCTCGACAGCGGATCTCCACCGCTCTTCTTTAAGCTTCGCATTATCTCTTTCGCCTGGAGGTCCAGAACAAGCGGCGTGCTGCGGGGTGTTGCTGCCACTCCAGGACTAAACTTCTAGCGATTCGCGGGTAAGGCACATATCTAGTGAGGCCAATTAAAATGAGACGGAGCAGGATCCGAGAAATAGAGATGGATAAGGTAAACTTAGGTTTTTGAAAATTAGAAACGGAAATAGGCACCAGGAAGAGAGTCGATCTTACAAAAACTAGAGATGAAAGGGAAATAAGTATAATATTAGTGTTAGAGAAGAAGCGGAGTTTTTTAGTTTCTCAGCTAAAAAATGCAGAGACTAATAACGATAACTTTTGGAACACCACAAAGGTCCAAAAGATTTTATTGGACTTCCAGCTTCCAAATAAAAATCTATTCAACTAAATGCATGTCTAATGTAATGGTTATATGTCAAGGGCCACGGCACCTACCGGTGGTTGGGATAGGGGTTGACCATATAGACCAAGATTCTTAAGTAAGATGAGATTTTGCCAAGAAAACCATAAAAGAACATCATGACCGAGATAGACCAAAAGATAATGTACCCAAATGCAAAAAACATATGCCTCGAAGCGGAATCGAACCGCTGATCTCGACATTACTAGTGTCGCGCGTTACCACTGCGCCATCAAGGCAAATTCATGTCGGTATATGGATAAATTAAAATTATGAGGAGACAAATTAAAAGGCGGAGCTCTAAAATAATGTGTGGGGCGAGGAAATCATGAAAAAAGTTCGGTCAGAGAGAAGAAGCAAACGGAAAGAAATTTGGAAGTGGGGATAGGTTCTGAGATAGGAGTAAAAAAGATTGCCTCGAAGCGGAATCGAACCGCTGATCTCGACATTACTAGTGTCGCGCGTTACCACTGCGCCATCAAGGCTTACTCATGTATAATGGGTTCATCAACTCATTATTCATAGCATTGGGAGAAATGGGGGAAGCATCAGGACGAAGACTATGACTCGGAGAATGCACAGGAGAGACGGCATCTCCCATATGCAGCTTCTGAAAGGGCCGCAGAAATGAGCCTGGTGTAGGAGAGCCCAAAAAGAGGAAATCAGGCGAACCTTTGGAGCCATACCAAAAGCAAAAATTGTTGAAGTTTGAGTTTCATATTCCATCCATACAAAACACACTATGCGGGTATTTTGCAACCCCATGCCGCCAGTCAGGTAATACACGAACATCATCCCGAGAGATCTCCAACATCCACAGATTTTACCACAATGCAGAATGAAAAGAGGAAGCGACTCCAGCCCAGAAGCAACCCAACGACACCAGAAACGCCATGATCCGTTTATGACATGAAGAGCAAATCAAGAAAGCAACAAGAGAGAACCAGACAAGTCTAATCCTTGCTCTTCTTCTTCTTCTTCTTCTCCACCTTCTCGCCGTCGTCATCATGCTTCCTCTTCTTGTCCTTCTTGCCCTCACCTGCGGCCTTCTTCGCCTCCTTCTCGGCCTCCTTTGCAGCCTTGGCCGCCCTCTTAGCTTCCCGCTCTGCTTTTCTGGCCTTCTTGGCCTCCTTTTCCGCCTTCTTGAGAGCCTTCTTTTCGGCCTTGCTCAAACCCTCGTCACTCTTCTTCTTCGGCGACTCATCTTCGGACTCGGAGGTCTCGTCGGCACCGTCAGCATCGACCATGGTCTCATCTTCATCTTCGCTTTCTACCTCCTGGACCAGCTTCTTCGAGGTGCCATTGACATCGTCGGTCTTAGCCTTCTTAGCAGCGGGCTCTTCGCCGGTCAAACCATCGGCATCGGGGTTGTATTTTCTGGCCTCCTTGACATCCCACTTCTGGGCCACGGGGGTCATATTAGCATTACCGCCAGTAGACTTCAGAGGCTTGCCCTCGAGAGCCCTTAACCTGCGCTCGATGTTCAGCCTGGACTCGCGACCCAAAGCGGACTTCTCCTCCTCAGTAGGCTCAGCCTTGTCCTCGTTATTAACACCCCAGTCTGAGAGAGCATCCACACGGAGACCCAGGGCGGAGCGGGATGCAAGCATACGGGCGATCTTGCCCTTGTTCTTGCCCGTAGCCTGACCGATCAGGGAAGCGTGGTAAATGAGCTGCAACCGTTAGTTTAACTTTCGCAGACAGCTTTGGACCCTACTTACACCGTATTTGGGGGTATCGTGCTTCGTTTTCAAAGCTCTGAAGAGAGCCTTCTCGGCACCGAGAATCTGGATGGTAGAACCAGGGGACTTGGCCAAGTTCATCAGGGAACCAGCGTGCGCAATCAATCGAGCACCAACAAGCTCACCGACAAGCGCAGTAAGATTGGGAGCAATGGCGTGCATACGCGTGCTGAGGTAGTTGGAAAGTCCCTGGCGGTATTCGGTGAGATCGACGACCTGCTCCGCGAGCGCGCGGATGTTGTCAAGATCCTCATCGGTGATTTCAGTACCCATAGAAATCTCAGCAGCGGCCTTGACGGCGCTTTCGATCTCCTCCGGAAGAATGGTCTGCATTTCGTTAGCGGCGAAATAATACTTCAGCAACTGATGCAACATACCGAAAGATCGGTTTCAGATGCGTTAGTGCGCTGGCCCATAGTCATGACGACACGCGAGTATGCAAGGTTGTCGTTCAGGATTTTGGCCAGTTCGGGGAAATGCCATCCATACCACTCCTTCACTCTCATCGCGTAAGTGTTGAGCTCCTTGTCCATGTCGTCCAAAAGACCAATGGCCTGGATGATCATAGTATCCACCTTATCGGGGGAGAACTTCAGCTTGTGCCGAGACAGAGAGTGAGAAAGACCTAGGGACATAGTGTCAATATCTGATGGCGCCAGAGATGGAATGAGCGATGTCATGTGTTCGCGAACGGCACGGAAGACCTCGAGAGTGGTGGAATCAGAGACAGGCTTGAGATCGAGTCCGGGAAGCTTGGTGATGGCATTTCCCAACTTGGGGTCGGCAACAGCGAGAGACGCCTTAGTCTCGTCCTTCAGCTCATCGAGGAGCTTGGTGAGCATGGGAGTGACCTTGCCGTCCATGACGGCGGCAGCCTCATCCAAAGCAGTCGTTGCGCTGTCATATTTCTAGAGGGCCAGCAGGTCAGTTAAATGCTCGTAGAATAATACTCTGATGAAATACATACCATGAACTTCTTCAATTTCAACGCGCTGCAAACTCCTTCGGCGGTAGAGACATCTTCCGCAAGGGTGTCGCTCTTGAGAAGCTTCTTGTCCTTCGCCTTGAAGAGCGCATAACCAGCGCTAAAAATTCCATGTCAGTCCATCGCCATCTCTCCAATATTCATCGTACGGACCTGGTTTCAGTGAGGACGAAAAGAGGCATGGTGGGCGGTTCGTGTTGCTCCTCTTAAAAAGTTTCGGTTCGTGTGGGGAGCTTCTTCGCCTTCGTATTCGAGTTCGCAGGCACGATGTTGCCAATTGTAATATATCCGACTCGCCTTCTTTAACTATAGTTAGTGGATGGCCTCCGTCGTGAAGTTGCTGGGACGACGTGCGAGTTGAATTGAGACAGACACTGTGCGGTGCGTGGGAAGCTTCAAGAAAAATTCTAAGATCGGGTCCGCCAAGCCGCTAAACCAGTTGGCCAGAGCTTTAACGTTCTTCCGGTATTCTTCCGTTCGACATTCCGGCATCACCAACTAATTCAATGAATGTCATTATATAATTGTTCCCCCCCTACAATGCAATGAGTTAAGGTATATTAATACATTGTCATGTCTGGATTCGGCGACCGGAAGGTCTCGATAGGCCGCACACGAGGATCTCATCTAGCTTCAACTCCTGAAGCCCCACGAACACCCCTCCAGCGCTCTACATCACACCTATACGGCTCCCCAGGCGGAAGTTTTCGCACAGAAGAGGAATTCGTCGTCTTAGAACTTGGTGCACGCTTCCTGCGCGGTGGATTCCCCGGCGAAAGCTCTCCCAGATGTACTTTGAATTTTGGGCCTGACGAACAACGCCGGGTGGGAGACTACCGACAATGGGATTCTGAATACTCTCAAAGGAGACGGAAGCGCAAGCGGGGGCAGGAATGGGGGGAGGACTACGAATTATACAAAATGGATCTGAGTGACGTCGATCTGGGGCTGGTCGAGGACAAGTTCGAGCGGGCGGTACGTGAGACATACAACAAGTACTTTTTGCTGGATCCGAAACCCCGGAAAGTGCTCATTGCCCTCCCACCTCTCATGCCACGTGATCTTCTATCAAGTGTGCTCTCAGTTCTCTTCAGCAGTTTCCAAACTCCCAGTGTCACTCTCATGTCCTCCCCGGTTTTATCCACCGTTGCCGCTGGACTGCGTTCAGCTTTGGTCGTCGACATCGGATGGGCCGAAACCACGGTCAGCGGTATATGCGAGTACAGAGAAATCCACCAACGCAGAACTATTCGAGCAGGGAAGTTTCTAAGCGAAGAGATGGCCAAACTTCTCAACTCAGAGTTGAGCGGGACCTCTGGGGGCAATGATGAAATCAGCTTTGAGGAAGCTGAAGAAGTTTTATGCCGAGTGGGATGGTGTAAAACTCGTCCTAAGAGCAACCGCTCAAGTGTCTACTTTCCTGCCCGAGCCTCTCCCGTTCAAGAAGAATTCGAGGATGCGAAAGAGGATCCAGATCCAACAATCACCATACCATTTCCCCGTTCCGATCCACCCACACAACTAACTATGTTGTTTTCATCTCTCGCCAAACCTGCGGAAACGGCACTGTTCGCACCTAATACTCCGCTCAATGAATTCGACAACCATGAACTCCCCCTCCACCACCTCCTCTATTCTACTCTCCTTGCTCTTCCCATTGACGTCCGTCGACTATGTATGTCTCGCATCGTCATCACTGGAGGCGTATCCAACATGCCTGGTCTCAAAACCAGGCTTCTCGCCGAACTGGAAGCTTTGGTTCAAAAACATGGTTGGGATGTTGTCCGCAACTACGGTTCCGCCTCTGCCAGGCATGAGGCTTTAATTCGCCAGAAGAGAGAGCGTCTCGAAGCTCAGCCATCTGACGCGGTGAAAATAACTGACTCTACGGGCCTGGACAGTGTGCCATCTATACCGGCTGGCCTGCGAACCACAGAAGATGATCACATCTCCGCGAAACTCGCTCACGCAGCATCGCGGTCCGCTCCTCCGTCCACATGCACTGTAGGCGGCGTAATCCGCGGTATTGCGACTCTAGGAGCTTGGGCTGGCGCCTCCTTAATTGCGCAACTCCGTATCCGTGGCATTGTGGAAATCGAGCGCGAAAAGTTTCTTCATCACGGATTAGAGGGTGCGAGCCGTGAAAAGGAAAGCAGTGTTATCCCACAGCGTCAGAGTATGGGCCCTGGGGCCCGGAGCGCTCCTGGAGAGAGGGGAAGTTGGACGCTGGGGATTTGGGCGTGAGAAGCCTAGCCGTGGTCTGTTATACATACGTTGTGGGGATTATGATTTCCCCTATATGGTGTACCTGTTGGTTCTGAAGAGAGGCAGCGAGCGCTGTATTTTTAGTAATTTCAAGATACCCCTTTTGTCAATTATTTTATGGGGAGAGGAACGCCAAAATCGTGATTTGACCCATACAGCCACATGGGATTCCTTTCTGTATCATCTTATTCTTCTGAACGAGCTGATTACCAAAATCACGTCCATTACCGGTACATGACATAGTGTTGTCTCTAGAAGGCCCTTTGAATTCTCAACCCTTAACTGAGGCTGGACTGGCAGAGTTTTCAAAATGCTCAGCCAAACGGAAAACATCGAAAATAGAGGAACTTTTTAAAAACAATCCGACATACGATCTGAAGGACGGCCGTACTTGCTATCCCGGTGTGATAGTACAACAGAAAGCCTCTGTGCTTGCACCACTCTGAACATGTGACGATATATTGGCATGACGAGGGCATCGAAGAGTCCCGAATCCTAGGGATTTCTTAGAAGAAACTTGTTAAGACCAACACTTGTGGACAAAATATAAGAGTTGGAGGCCTTGTTAAGGCATATGTCTATTCTGGGAATCAAAAGGAGGGTTTTAAATGGCATGGTGCTCGCAACCTCCTACGAACAAGACCGCAGGCAACCTCACGATTCTGTACCGAGATTGGGATAGTTGGGGTCAGAAGGGCGCCAAAGGCAACGCTTAACAAGAGATAGAAACATAAGCTTGGTTAGCAGAGGACGGGTGAGGTAGTTGCACAGCGCCGAACAAACCTTAAGACTCTCCTCTGCAAAACACGGTTGGCCCATCATGATCGAGAGTGTTATAAGTAGTGCGAAATGGTTTACTTTACTCTAAGCACCGATATTGCGAGTTCATAGGCCCGATAGGAACTAGGTAGCACGATAAACTGAATTATTATTATTCTTTTTCTTCATCTTTTAGGACTTCGGTGAATTGCTAGCACTTCTCTAGATATTCTTCCTCGCCCGTGTGGCGTGGATATACTCCTTAGCAAGTACGTTAATATCACATTAGGAAACGCATATAATTGTAGAGAACCCATCTATCCAGTTAGCCCTCTATGTTCCCCTTGAGAGCATCAGGCAGATCCCTAAGTTCCGCCTGCTGACATATGACTTTGCCACGAGCCGCGGACTCATCCTCATTTAGAGCTTTACACGGCACGCGGCAGACATCCATCCCTGCAGTACAATCTCTAAATTACGGGAGTTGTGAACGCAAAGGAAAGCATAGTCATCCCTATGACTAGAAGGACTCTCAATTCACTCACAATTATGTCGCATTTGGTGGCAACGGCGGAGAACAGTGTGTGGAAATATCCAGCTCGTAGTCATGTATCCACTTCCCGGTCTATCTACACTAGGGTTTTCAGGATACACACAATTCTCGATGATAGCGCGAAAAATACTCAAGGAGTTAAGCCAATGAATCAGAACAGATGCTGCCATGAGCGGCGGCGCGATTTGGTATAGAAGTTGGAGGAGATAAGTATCGCGGTAAGCCGCGCTCGGTAAAGTCGAGACGCGCACAGCTTTTGGTCGTACTCCATATGTGATCCATTCCCGCGTTAGAAACAAGCAAGTAACGAGCGTTCTCCCGGTGAAGCAAATAGCGGGGAGGAGGAGCTGTGGAATATTCGCCATTACGGCGTTAGGTACGTTACGTAGTCGACTGGAGTTCGGCTCTCTCTCCCAACACCTGGTAGAGAAGAGATTTTCCTTTGTAACAGTGCCGATACGACGCTCAGCCAAAAGGCGAAATTTGGCGTACCACCTTAATTTAACGTGTGGGGTATCTACCTCCGTCCGAGTAGGAGCGGAAAGCCATTGCATAGTGTAATTGCTGGAGCTTGGCAAGACTGTAGCGAGGATGTCGATTACACCGCGCAGATAACTATCCTGCCGTCCGATTATGAAACGGCTCTCTTCATAAAGCACTGTATCACCTAAATGCGTGCCATACCGCTGTTTCACCCATAGCAGTGCCGATATTTTGAGTATGAGCACTACTACTGTCAAGACTAACCCACACGCAAGTTGACAGAAACTGGATTGTCCATCCTGTTTCAATAGTTAGTAAATTATTCGTTTAGTTGATACAACTCCCTTCAGCTCGATTAGAAAGGTAAAAGGTAAGGAATAGGCGAAGGCTTTGGATCCTAGAGACAAACTCTAGAGTCGAACTCTAGAGTTGAGTTCACTTCGCACTAAATATTGATATACGTGCCCATAGACCCAATTGGGAACTAGATAGCACGTTGAATTGAATCACTATTATTATCATTATTATTAAATCTGTTTTGTGATCTCGTGTATAGCCTGAAGCAAGGCTTTTGCTTAAAAGACGGGTCCGGTGTAAGCGACCACGGCCTTGTCTTCCACAGGTTGCTCCAATATTCGCTACGGTCGATGGTTGTAGCCAAGGCCTGGTAGGCCACTCGCTCTAGAGCCAACAGCTAGATGGTCATCCTTTCCTAGATGGATCGCACATTATGATCGCAGCTTTTCCCAGGCACCAGAATTCCTCTTGTACATTGACTTGAGCGCTGAATCATCCAGAACAAAGGCACCTGTAGGTCGGGAGAGAAGAGCGAGTGTATGTTGAATGGCTTATGATAATCTGAACTGAAAGCAGAATCTTCTATCGGATAGATTCGAGGAACCGGTGAATACATGCGAATGAAATCATGTGTCACTTTGTTATACGGTTCTAAGGCTATTATCCGCCTTAATCCCCATATGAGATTAATAAGGTATCCGACCTGTGCTAATAACTTTCCTCAATGACTGATAGTATCCAGACACGAGTTTGGGAAGCGCAGAGGCAATAATGCTTCACTGAAACATGGATCAGTCATGATCAGTTCCTCTACGATTTGAGCTTGGTGTGCTCTTCTCAACATGATAATGGCATTGAGAGGGGATACATTATACAACCCCTTAAGAATGACCGTAGCACAGCGAAAATACGAGTGGTGTCTGCGTCTGGGAGGATGATGGTGAGATAACAAGAGGAAGTCGTGATGGAAATCAAACATCGAGAATGTCTTCTCACCCAAGTGGTTAGCGTGGATTCTATTTTTAGCTGTTCCGAGGCCGACCTCAACCGTAGCCTTTTGGTTCATCCATCCTTATTACATCTGACAACAACACCCTTCATTACCCCCAGAGTGCTAAGAGACACTTAAGATGGTGCGAATGGCAATGGTTTGCAAACTCTTTCAGCAACGAGTAGTAAAGGATGCTATGTGGTTGTAACATTTGCGGACACAGTGCACGTACTACTACAAAGACGCCACTATCAGCAAGCTTCCTCTAAGAAGGCCTAGTTCTAGTTCAATGGTCCTGTTTAGTCGAATAGAGATTTCTTTTGCCATTTCAGCTGGCTTATGCCTTGCAGATGTATGCTCTTTTCCAACCCCACATATCCAAGCGCGCGGCTCTTGTTATCTTACGCCATTTACCGCTCATTCAAGGCCTTTAAACTTCAAATGAATGTATTATTAACCCCATTAGATAAATTTCGGGGATCCAGCTCAACTTCTACCTAGTTTCTTTTTTCTACCAAGGAAAGGCGCACGCGAAGGTAATAAGTGAACTGGAATTTTCTTGGCAAAACTCTCCCCTATTCACCTCAATTTGTAGGTAACTCTGCAGGGCATTTAACTTACAACTTTTGTCGTTTAGGAGTGAGAAAAACAACTAATATATATCTGTATATGATAAGGCTTATATCGATTCTTTACAAAATATCATAAGAGGGAGTGGGTATAGGGTTTGGAGATTAATGAGTGAAGTTCAAATATTTCGGTGTTCTTCTCAGCGCTTTGGCCAAGGGGATTGACCCCTATATTAAACTGCACACAGAAAATGACCCGTGGCGTGTTGGAAATTAGTGAAAGCTGGATTCCAGGAACCCGTCTATTAAAAGCACATGTGTCTGGTACGGACTCCGCATCCCGACAGCCCAGCTATAACGGCGCACCTTTTCTTCACAACATATTGCTCTTTTCAAGCTTCCGGCTCCCAATCTTATATCGTCCCAGCTAACCACATATTCGAGAGTTGCACTACTGAAAGACATTAACCCTGACCCTGCTTCATGCCACTACTAAGCCGATCTGCCACCCAGCGCGTGGACTGTTTTCAGCAGAGAGGAGGGTATGGCTAAGCCGCCTTATTCAAAGTCTGTGCGGTACAACAGCGGCTCACTTTTGGAAACGTTCACGTCCTCGACTCTCCGGTTGATAGCCCGGATTGGTAGCGATCTGATTGGACATGGCCCGCACGCCCCAAGAAACCATGCGCATGTCTCAGCCTTTTTTCAGCTATATCACGTAAGACTCCATTTTGGCTGATGCTCACTGCAGGCTAATCTCCCGAACGTAAGCCCGACATTCATACTTATAGGTACGGCATCCGTTCAGTTCTCCATTCAAATCATTCTACTTTTCTTTCTTTCTGTGGAGTCTCGACCTACTGCTCTTTCTTTCGTATCAAACGGTCCCTACCGCTATCCTTCTGTTCAAGATGTCTGAGAAACAGGAATGGCACCATAGCGGCGCTGCTTGCTGCTCGCCATTCAGCACGTGTAAGGCCCTTCACTTCTCCAGACCATAAGCTAGACGCTTACAATGGCCAGGCCTTCTCTCTTGGTGTTGTCCATGCATACTCTACGGGCGTGCCCACCATCGTGTAAAAAGTAATGGAAACATGCAGAATTACTCCTGCACTAATAGCGCCGTATGTGAACCATTTATTGCTGTTACCGGTCTTTTTTTACTGACATTCTTCGATCTAGTGTCTAATTTACGCTGGTATGGCCTGTCTCGGTCTCAGCTGGATTCCGGCGATGCTGGAGCGTGGTGACTTACGAGAGAAGTACCACCTAAAAGGAAACGGGTGTACAGATTGTTTGTGTGCTTGCTGCTGCGCTCCCTGCGACTTAACACAACAAGACAAGGAAACGGAGTATAGGGAATCGCAACATTTGATCGCGCAGCAGCCTGTTAGACAAGCATACATGCAGTACACGCAACCTCAGTAAGATCCATTCTTGGTCACCTGGATAATTGGAAAATGAAAAGGCTCGACACACATTGCAGCGAAGGCTTCCATCCCTAGCCTCCCATTCAGTGCCTGTTTCTCATACCCAACTCAAACATTTATCGAACTCTTCTAGGAGTAGGTTGTTTTATTGCTTACCCCGCGATTGGATACCATTTTTCCTGCAGTTGTAGTTCTCCTTTGAATTGTTGTAGTCTTCAACTTTGTCCTCACATAATTGCTCAGCTTTACATTTTTTTCCCCCAAGCTGAGATTCAATCCTTGTTCCTCATTGTGACTTGAGATAAGCATTCTGGGATTAGCGCGCCGAAGCCCTGGCGAAAGATTGCGGGGCCATTTCCTACGCCGCGACTTTCCTTTTTCTCATTCTCCATCAGTTTTCACCCCTACTCAGGTTTCACAGAATTCTCTTGTTGACCTTCATACCATCAAGCTACAACGGTGCGGTAAGGGATTAGTGATTTATCGACACGTCTAGTGCCTAAATTATGTCGAGTGGCTGCCCACGCCTGGAGACTAAGACCCTATCACAAAACAAAAGCAATCAAATTCTATCATTTAGTTATTGCGGCGTCCACTAAGTACTGCCGACCTTTTCCGGAGATCGCAGCTCATGGCCGGGCAGCTCTTCAATCCGGTCTTCCGACGGGAACTTATAAAGCGGCGTCCTATACCCTATACATTCCGCCTTAAACATGGGCCAATTTCTGGATTACCAGACGCGTGGGAGGTCTACGCATGATCGGAATAGTACATGGCGGGGGAATATCGGATTTGGGTTCGACGCCTGTGGCCTCATGTCCGTTTGCGGCAGACGCTCTTTTCTGCGCAAGCCTTCTCCTTCGGTGGAACATGCACACCGTGCTCCTCGGCTGATAGTCCGTCGATGATTGGAGGCCAGGTCGATTTGGCAACAAATGTACTTAATAGTGTGGTAGTGACGGATGCAGAAGGAGAAAAGGTAAGAGAGAGCGATAAAGCGAATGTGCTACTGGTAGGAGCAGAACTTGAGCTCTTTATTGTTACGCTCCTCTATACGTTCCAGCCAACCACCGCGATTGCTTCAGCACTGGATGGACTCGACATATTCATCGTTCGAGTAGGCCAATTGTGGATGCGCACGACATAGTTAAAAAAGAGTAGCACGCAGAAAACCCTTATTAAAGACAATAAATCAAGCGTGTGATAACCTTGTCTTTCATGGAAGTCGCAGCCGCTGTCCATAGATCAGGATATGAAAGAAGGCCGATGCTTAACGCCGTATGATCTCCTCCTCCAACACCCAGGCGTCCTTGTCCCCAGCACGTCGTTACGGTTGATGGCTTACAGTACCCTTTTGTATCAATATCAAAGCCACATCCGGGTTCGTAGGCTAGCAGACTAGGCCCATTGAGGTCGAAGGTGCTCTTGCACCCCAGGATGGAGTATTAACGTCTGATAAGGGTATGAAGGAAGTAAAGATGTGGTTTATTTTTCCACTTCGAATGACATTGGGAAGGTATGCTTCCAATATAAGATATTCTGACTCTTGGAATATGATAAGGAGAAGAAGAATATCTTGGCCGTTGGAGAATCTTCTGGTACCACATGCCGAAAGAGGGGATATTTCTACGTGTTTGAAAGGCTGCGGTGTCGGCTTGCTGTCCAACACAAGTCAAAAAGCGCATGTCCTGTCATCTAAGCGGCAAAGAGGCGGTATATCTACACGGACTACTGTAGTGTTGCTCGTCGATCAATGATTTATTTGGGAATCCATCGAAGCTGATTGAGCGACACTCTCATTGCAGTTGAGCCTTTTAATGTTCGAGAATCTTATGAAGGGGATACGTACTGGAACACATGTCGTTCGGTCAACTCCAACAACCTTCGAAAGGAACACGATGAGAAATAACCCCAGCAGAACATATCTCTCAAGCGCTCTAGGTCCTGATTAGCTGAGTCCAATTAATGCTAGGCTCGCGGTCCGGAAACCGTGTCCTTATTGAATGCGAGCACGGGCTAGGAAGGGGCATGGAACGTGAAGACAGAAAACCGCAAGGCTCCGTCGGGCGCGCGCTTCCTGTATAAGCAAATGGGACCACCACTTTTATACATGCTATTCCAACCATTTTATCCGTCGTTGGGACGAGCTCCTGGTATTTTTTGCCATGTCGGGCTCCTCGCTGCGGACCCCAAGGCGACAGCCGCCAAATATATTCAGATAAAACTCTAGTGCTTCCTTTCCCGCGTTTCGTTTACCTCGAAATTATTATTTTGAGAAAACTCACAGTTATAGCCGTTATTGCTGCGGCATTCTGTTTCCAATAGTGTACGATGTCAGGTCTTTTAACTTGAAGCTCTGGCTCTCTTCCGACATTTTATAACTTCAGCCCAGTGTGTAACCCAACGAGTCCTTTTGTTCAACTTCCTAATGCTAAGTGTTCTCCAGGAACATATTTCTGTATCTATTGGTTCGATTATAGATCGACAGTGCTGCCCGGGCAGATGTTTTTACCCAAAGGGTCCCTGTACTGGCTTCATAGGCGGTCGACACTTTGGCCTCGAAGCGCTATAGAGTATCTTGATAGGTGAGATGCACGGACAGATGTTACACGATGAGTCTCTATACTGGCTCGACAGATGTTTGGCTCCTTGCAATATCTGACTTCGTGGAAGTAAGTGAAACAGAGATGCGATTTGCAGTGCTGAGTGATCAAATACAAAATGTAAGGGGCAGATGGCAGAAGACTGCAGATGCTTTTATAAACAAGGATTGTATTCGAAAGAGAATAGAGCTTCGCTTGCCACACAAGTTCTGCTCAGCTCGGCTTCGAGATAACATATATCCGCAGACATTACATATAAGGAAGGCACCTGATACGCACGTTATCCGAACGAACTATCGAGGCACATTACCTCCAGGCTTAGCCTATCACACTCAGCAACGCGTTCATTCGGAACTATAGCAAAAGTAAAAAGCAAAAGCTTTTACAAAAGAGCAAAAATATACAACAGCCAGGATTCTCACGTGGTCACCCACCGCAATACTAACTGGCCGGTTAGGAGCTTGAGTACGGCTGATCGGACGGGAAGCCCTATTTTCTCCTACCTATGGTCGTATATGCTATTTTTACTGTTACTTCTATATTTTGAAACCAAGTAAACAGAGGTCGCGAAGGCAACCTAACTCCTTTCTCTCAAGGGCCCGCTCATATAATACCTCGGTGGTCCACTGGGCTCGTCAATCAGTAGAAAGGAAATTTTTTGAATGATCCCAAGTCTGTTAGTCTTTTCAACCTCTAGCGACTGGGTCTCATTTTCAAAGAAGAGAAGTAAAGTGTCCGCTATATACCACCAAACATACATATCATCACAGTTAAAGCTTTTTTGGCTTTCGCATTTTTATAAGAAAACATTACTCCTCATCGTCAGCTCTATCACCACTATAGAAATCGACAACATACCGTCAAAAGATGTCTGAAAGTTTAACGAGATTTTAGTTCATTGGATTGATCTCGCTGTACGATACTTGGTTGAAAAGACATTATCGGCACCGGTGAATATATGTGGTGATTTGATTTGATAATCCAATAGGGTTGGGCATACCAGCAAATTATAGAGAGATCAGTCGCTGCTTTAACCGGAGCTGCTATGGGAGGCAAATAGCACTCTTCTCATGGGATGATGCCTATGGGCGGGTGTCTTGGTGTCTTGGATAGTTTCTTTTAGAGGTGGGCGGTGGATGGTGTGGATATTAGAGGAAGGAATGGGGGTTCTAGAGAATAAGATAGTTTGATTTTAGGATCTGGAGATTGCTATTAAGGGTATGGGGATGTGGATCTTATAGGTGTATATATTTACACATCTCGTAATTTAATGAGGCGTAGCTATTAACCTACGCTGCAAGGTCCTAGTTTGGTACACGATTATACCTGTACGATATCAAGAATGTTAGTAGTAGAACACTCTAAATTCTCGTAATGGTAGACATAAAAGTATGGAGCGAGCATCCTCACCTTCTACTTTACTGTTAACTTCCTCCAACTAGAAATCTCTCGGCCAAAGACCATCAACCAATGTTTTATTAATCCACTCCATACATTGCGGATTCCTACAACCCCTGCGCATTTCCCCTAATATCAACCGAAGTCGACTAAAGTCTATCATTCAGCTCCCTACATCGCCTCTCCCCCGACCTCTTTACATTTTATATTTCTGCTAATCCTTCCTCCAAGTTTGATCAATATGGCCTGCATCCTACCCAACCCCCCCAAACCCTCTACTAAAGGCCCCTCCTATCCCCCCGAAGCCACCTAAACTACGCAATTCAATACACCCGGTATATGGCGGTATTGGACGAAAAACGAGTTTAACCAAATCTCCTTGGGGCGCCGTAAAGTCAGCATCGGAAAGTGTCATCTCATTAATGTTATCAAATGAATAACATAACATGAGGCATAGCTGACACAAGTGGCCTTCTCAACCATCAGTATTGTATTTCCAGCCCCTCGCTCACATGGTATAGATATAGTTCAAAAGGATGCTGCAATCACCTAGAAAACGGGTGCCGTTGCTGGTGGTATGGAAATCTAAGAGCACAGATATCTGCTTAGCAGTGTTTTAGAGCTGTCCTACTATGGTGATTGTACACGGAAAAGTACCAGATGTGATTGATGGGCACCTTGACCTGGTTATCGGGTGAAGAGATACGCGCGCAAGTGTCACGTGCATTGGAAGCAGAAGCAAGGTGACTTCCTTATGCGTAAATTGGATACCCCTCCAGATAGCGGAGTTGTCGTGGAGCTGGTGGAGGCTGGATAAGAAAAGGAACGATGGGACGGCGGAAGACTAACTAAAAACGAAAGACAGCGGGTAGAGGTTCGATTTAATTTTAAGATAAAGCCGATTTAGCATATATCTTAGGGGGATGCGTGGTCCAACCCTAATCGCAGAATTGTGTGGAGAGTCGTAGTTTGGCTGTGCTATTTGAATGAGAGCTTCCGAGATATACAGGTCATTGGAATCGCTTCTCTCACATACTTGAGCTGTGAAAATGGACAATGATTGCTTCGAACTATGTATGAGCGCGCATTGAGTTCGTCACATGCTTCAAGTAATGATTGCTTCGCTAAGGAGAGTTCTGGAGAAGATCATGGGGCGCGTCTACTTGGAACGGAGGCTGGGGTAGCCCATTCTCCCAAAGAAACCCATCGACTTCTGCTCCTTTGGTTGGGGTAATCGTGGTCAAGCCGGTGGTCCGAGAGCGGGTAGCCAAATTCGATCTTGATATTCTCCTCAGGAAGATTTGGTAATGTAGAAGTATAGCGTACTTGGATTGGGATTCAGCGAGGCATCTCGTGGAAGAAATTATCTAAGCCACACCATAGTACGAGAGCCGGGCAGATATATAGTCCCTACTTATGACCTATTCACATATTAGCTTGTATTCTACGGACATTTCATATATCTATACGCCTCGTCAAAATTGGATCATCGCAGATCCTCGGGCGAGTTCAATCTATCTTTGAGCCAGTTGATAAAAGTTTTTCCGTCGGATTTAGAGCCAATTACGTCGCTTTGATCACGACCAGACTATGACAAACGGCAGAAGAGGTAGGAGGTGATAATGACATAGAAGGAGGGATCTGAAGATGAAATTATAAGATTGATGTATTCACTGCTAAATATTCATAAGAAACTGCCAAACCGCTCTCGCTATTGATATACCCAACGCCTACCATACCGATTCGTCCCCCTTCATGTAGACCATCTCTCCGCTAACCAAAAACGAGAGCACGAACTTCAATACTCTCTCTTCCAATCGCGCCGTCAGGAGTCCTAGGGTCCACAAAAGCGGTATGCGGAACGCGACCCCATTCACCCATGGATTTGTCGCTGTCAAAGCACTTCAACAGCAATCGATCTTCATTCCTCATGCCCGACCAGTAATACCACTTCTGGCCAGGGTTATATCGGACTGACGCAGTCTCCCCAGTACGGTCCGGGTACCGATGTTCGACTGGCACAAGATCCGTGTCCACTACGGTAGCACTGTCGGCAACAGCAAGAGGGTGCGCCATTACTGGACCATTGAGGGGTCTCCAGACATTTACGATGCGGTACCGGCCTTGTAGGAGTCTCTCCGCATCATCAGGGGAATGGAGCCGCACGCGAGCGGCTGCGGAGGAGGGTGTCTGATCAATGTGGACGCGAGTGACAGGAGTGCGGGGTGCATCAGGAGTGGACCTCCTGATGGTGTGGTCGAAAAGGATGATTTTGTGCGCACCGGGGAGGTTGTTTAGAAGAAGTCTCTCCACCTCCGGGTAGTAGACCTTCTTAATCTTTTCATCATCAGTGAAGTCATATTCCTCAGATGGAATATTCCACAGGGTCGCGAAGGCATTGTTATCAAGTGTGAAGGTGTGCTCCTTCCCCCGCAAATCGTCGATTGTGACTTCGTGCCATTTCTCGCCAAAATTCCGCTGAGGCTGTCCCTCTGGAGGCTCTTCCACGTAGTTGAATGGCTTGCTGCCATCGGCTGGCGGTTGATAGAACGAGAGAGATGCGGTTACAGGGCCGCGAGGGATTGGGAGGCCTTGAGGGTTGACATCGTCAGGCTTGGGCACGGAAACGGTGGGTTGGGAAGAGAGCTGATGGGCGGGGATAGGACGGGTCGCGGCGGTCGTCATGGTGGCTTTCAGAGTTTTCGGCAAGGGTAAATATACGGAGAACAACAGGTTGATAGAAGGTCGAAGGGTTGAACGTGAGAATATCACGACCACAATGGGGTGTGTTGAATGAAGAGTGGTTATCAAGGGGGTGAGAGAGCTCGGATGAGTCTGGCTGGAGGTTAAGTCAATTGCTTGAGGATCTGTTAATGAGAATCGAATAGGCATGCATCAGCCGAAGTCAGTTGTCTTAAGTATGTTTGAGGTGATTAGAAATGCATTCGAGAGCAGCATTTGTGATCGAGTGGTGGTTGGAAGAGTGAATGTTGCCCCTCATTCCTCAGCGAGACAGCCGATGATGCCATCGCGCTATTTCCGAGGTTACTAATCGCGCACCGACCAAACACACTAGCATTTGCTGACAAAACAACAAAGCCAATTGCGTGCTGCTTGAGAAGGATATGGAAAGAATATCATTAATCACAGGGCAAACACGAGAACAATACCAATGTTTCGTTATACTTTACTTCTGTCCAAACATGTATTGGATCTAAATGTCGGAAGAGATGTGAAATGGGCAGCCCAGCGTATACCCAAGTATACACAAAACGACCCGCCTCTATGCTCGCAATTGGTTTCATCTCATCGCAACTCCTCTGGCCACATATTGAATAGTCCTCTGCTGCATTATGTTGTAGCTATTTCTCTGTCTGTTGTCTCTACAGAAGTGACTTTTGATACTCTTCTGTCGATGATGCAGGAGACGGAGTTATTGCTGCCGAAGATCAAATATGCCGACGTCATAATGTTGACATAGACTCGGGTGCTACTTTCTCTTTCACACCAAATTCACCTCCTACTCTCTCCTCTCTATTCCCGTATATAAACATGCTTCGCCTCTTCTCTCACCACTATCCATCAATTCGCAACTCTTTTTCTCCGAAATTCTCACACACTCTCATACCTACAACAACCATTCCTACCATTGCAACTAGAACCAATCCTATCGTCACAAGAAACATGTCTTCTGACGGAAAGGCCAGCACTGAGCAGCTCCAAGCTTCCAAACTCTTCGATGTATCCAATGTCACTGCAGTCGTCACTGGTGGTGGCACCGGCATTGGCCTCATGATCGCTCAAGCCCTTGTTGCCAATGGTGCCAAAGTCTACATCACTTCCCGCCGCGGCGATATCTTAGATTCCACCGCTGAACAGCATTCTAAAGGTGGTCCTGGTCGGATCATCCCTCTAGAGGCCGATCACAGCGACAAGGAGGATATCAAGCGATTGGCAGACGACATGGCGAAGAAGGAACCCAACGGTATTCAGCTGCTAGTGAACAATGCCGGTATTGCGAGAGATGATAGTACCAAGTATTCCTCTGCTGGCCAGCCTGATCTCAGCTCCGCTGAGGACATCTCAAAGCATTTCTGGAAATCACCACCGGATGCCTGGGCTGATACCTTCCAGACGAATGTCACCGGTGTCTACTACACTTCTATCGCCTTTCTCCCCTTGCTGGCGAAGGGAGGATCCAGGACTCCAGGATACAGTAGCAGCATTGTGAATATTACAAGCATCTCCGGATCTATGAAGGGGAATTCAAATGGTCAATTTGCGTACGCGTCGAGCAAGGCGGCAGCGACTCATTTGACGAGGATGTTGGCGAATACCTTTCATCAGACTAAGGTTCGCGTCAATGCAATCGCACCCGGCGTGTTCCCTAGCGAGGTAAGCCCAGCATTGCCTTTGCCCAACTCATCTCTCGCAATGATTAAGGGCGGATAAGCTAACGGATGAAATTCAGATGACAACGGGCAAGTCTGACAAGGACAATAAATCCGTCATGAATACGGAGATGTCCAACCCAGCTGGTATGTGTATCCGTGCGTTGTATATTCAAACACCCTAATATATAGCAGGCCGTCCCGGAAACGACTTCGATATGGCCTCAACAATCCTCTTCTTGGCCGGTCCCGCGGGTGTGTTCTACAATGAGCAGATTCTGTATCCCGATGGAGGTAAGTCATGAAACAAACCCTTGTTCTTGTTTCCGGTATGCTAACGCCACGGACAGGACAAACACTTATCGACCCTGCTTTCAAGTAATTCATGGCTGAGTCTGGCGGGTGGGTCAACTGTTATAATGGCGCCCGCTAGATGAGGGGCTTTTTCAAACCCATGTTTTCCATAATGAATTTACGATTCTCTTTCCTTTCTGAAAGGTTCAACCAATCCTGTGAGAATTTGTAGTTTGAAAGACGGATTTCATCCAATTGCTGCATCGTGGAACAGTGGCCGAGCCAGACTTGAACCGGCTTCAGACCTCAATCACCTTTTGATAAACTAACGAGCCCACCATTTCACCCTTAATCTCAAACGCCCTCTCCGTCAATGAAATCCTCTTAAACCCCAACTTCTCCGCCAACTTCCAGCTCCCGGTATTCCTAGGGTCACACTCAATCTCTAACTCCATCGGCGCTGCCAATAAGGGAATAAACGCCCTTACAGCCTCTGTCGCAAATCCCCTCCTCTGGGCCTCCGGCATAAATGAAAACCATAGATCAGCGTGTGGAATATCCATCACTTCGCCGTTTAGGACCCCGCGCCTCACATTTGCACCAACTCTCCCGATGAATTTTCCATCGTGAAGAACCGCCAGTTCGTAGTGTTCTCTTGGGGATTCAGCAGCGTTTATGATAATAGTTTTTACGTCCTTATTCGCATCCTCGAGCGTCTTCGGTCCAAACGATTGGAACTGCACAACTTCCTCCCGCGACTCGAGCGCGTGGAAAGCTTCTATGTCGTCCATGGAGAATTCACGTAATACTAGGCGTTCTGTGTTTATCGAGCTGAAGCGCTGGCCTTTGAGATTGGCATTCCTTATCTCAAAAAGTTCTTGCTCAGTCAACATTCCGCTTATTGAGAGGATTTTCTGCAGGATCGCGATTTTGCCTTCAACGTAGTTGGGCATTGAGATGGCGTCTTGGGACGCGAGTTTTATCTTCACCGCCGCGTACTCAGCTCGCAGTTGGGCATCTTTTCTCAAGGTGTCGCGGACGGCGAGGTGGTTTCGCAACTGAAAAGAATTCTCCACAACCACATATACATTTCTTAACGGTTCTTGCTCTGGATCTCGTAGCGCGTAGCGATCTTTAACACCTCGGTCCCCGAAGTTGAGGAAACCATGTGATTCGAGCGTGGAGATGGTGGCGTGGAGGTTGAGGCGCGAGACGATGATATCGATGTCGATGATTGGCTTCGAGGCGAGGTGTGGGACGGATGTGCCACCGATGTGCTCGATAGAAATTATTGGGGTGGAGTGAAAGAGGGATTCAAAGCGGGCTTTTATTTGGAGAAATTGAGTAGGCCAGAGAGGGTCGTAGGGTTTTACTATTACTGGCATTGTGGTTGTGATGATGGGGTGGAGCTGGTTTAGCAGGATGAGCGGGCTGAGCGGACTGAGCGGACTGAGCGGGTTGAGCGGGCTAAGCGGGCTGAGTGGAGATGTTGATATAAGGTTGAAAGAATGAGATTTGAGGATGCGGGGTCATATAAAGAGGAAACCGAATCCTGTAATATCGTAAAAGAGAAGAATGAATTATATGCGAAGTTTCGCAGCCCTTTTTAAGCGATAACGTGGCTCGTAGTTGTATATGCACACATAGAAGGGCTTCTTCCATGCTATTATTAGCTCCAGACCATGTCATACTAGAATCAGTATTGCGGGAAAAGCCTACACAGATTTATGGTTCATGTATAGTCATGTGCTATAGGCACGTGAGCTTAGCAGAGGGATTAGATTGTATATTAGTTAGTTGATAAGTCAGTAGCATAGAGCTGTCACGAGAGGCTACGTAGGGAGGCTTGAGAGCTAACAAAGGAGCTTCGATTGGATTCCTATGTACAGTATCTTGTGATGAAGTTAAGACGTTATGTGAAGAGAATAGGAAACACAGGTTCGCGAGTTGAAAAGTTCTGCCAGGGTACTTGGTCTGTGCATCCAAGCCAGGTGTCACAGGGTTTGTATACAACATGTTTGGTTCCGTGACAGTACCCCCCTTTTAGATCGAGCTCTTGCGAGGCTTGCGCAGGCAGCGCAGTCTATGAAACGTTCGAGTCAAGTCGGTTCGGGTCAGG